>WNWK01018290.1:0-40308 GCA_009830355.1 Cherax destructor | reverse complement strand
TAGAAGTACAGGTTTGGAAATTTCCCAAGCGTTCCCAGTAGTTGAGGGGGTTTTTCCACTTATCGTCGGTGGGGTTCTCTGCACTTTTTCCAAGGTCAGCAATTTCACCCGCCTTAAAAGGGTCCCGGGAAAGGCAGCAATATTCTAGCCTAGAAAAGAACAAGCGATCTGAAAAAGTGTCAACATGGGCTTGGCATCCCGGGTTTTTAAATTCCTTATCCATCCTGTCTTTTTTCGACAGATGCAATCTTTTTTAAATGGTCCGAAGGAAAATCCTCGGGTTTGGGATCACTCCCAGGTCTTTGACATTAGTTTTTCGCTTTTTGGTGGGGTTTGGGAATTAGTTTTACTCCGAGTTTTTAATTTCTTCTTTTCCCTTATCTGGAATTGAAATTTCCATCTTGAACTTCAAAATTTTTTCTGCAGCCCATTTAAAGTTTTGGGTTTTTATGTCTGCTTGGAGTCTACCCCGTGTTTCAACGGGACACTGTCATACAGATTAAATGTCATCTAAAAGGAAGACACAGACTGGGGCTTATACCCCTTCAATATCTGATATGAGGATGAATGTGCCCCCGACTACGGGGAACTTTGAAGACACCAAGGAAAAAAAAAACATTGTTTTTTGGGGGGGATATCAAATTATTAAATGGATGGGCCCCTTTTGCTTGAAAGATAAAATAGGGACAGAGGGTTTGCTTTCCTGGGGCTGGGATGGGGATATTGTTGGCCGCCTGGATGACTTTGAGATGGGGGGGGAACAATCCTTTTCCCCCTGTTTTTGGGGAGGCAACGTTTTTGGGGCAGACTGGGATGAGGACCTGACGCGGGTATACGCCAGCAATAGACAAAAGGGGGGGAAAAAAGGGGTTAAAACCCCCTGTCATATGGGGTTTTTAAGGAGGGGTTTTTGGGGAGATGAATGGTTGTCCAGGGCAATTGGGTCAATTGCTGGCGGGAAAACCCTTTAAAAGGGATAAAAAAAGTACCAAAAAATTTGCAACGGCCCCCCCTTTTCTTGGCCGAAATGACATGTATCCCAGGGAGGGGGTTTCCCCACTTATCCGGGGCAGGTGTGGTTTTTTTTTAAAGCTCAGTTGGGGGTTTTTTAGGACTTTAAACTAAATTAGTTAAAAAAAAGGGTTTAAAAGGGGGGAAAATACTGAATGTCAATTATAGATCTGGGCTTTGATATAAAAATCTTAACAAAACAAGGACAGTAATAGGAAAAATTGGAAAAAAAAAAAGGGAAAAAAAGGAAGGGTAAAAAAAAGGGGGTCTTTATTAGTGAAAAAATAGTCGTAGTGCTAGGAAAAAGAGGGGGGGGTTTGGGAGATTAGTTGCAAGTGCAGGTAACATTGATTTTTTTGGGGCCCATAACTGGACGTGGTTCAATACAAAAAAATGGGAAAATGCCTGTAAATTTCCATATGGGGGGTTTTTAAAATTTTTTTAAAGACAGAATTTTGGGGAAGGGGGGGGGGTGGCACTGTATGCCCTAATCCTTAAATTTTTTGCAAAAAAAGGGAATAAAGTCTGAAATAACACATACAGAGTCTGTCGGGATAGAATTTTCAGGGGGGCAAAAAAATTGATTTTAGGTGTGATATACCGTCCCCAAACTTAGATGGGCCCCCAAAGGGGGAGATTTTTTTTGGGGGGAAAATTTTTAAGGCCAAAATCTTGATAATAGTTTTCTGGGAGATTTCCCAACTTTAGTAAATTTGGGGAATTTTTTTTTGGGCCTGGGAATTTAAAAATCTAACATTTTAGAAGTAGTTCAAGTTTTTTTTTGAAGCAGTTTGTGAAAAAAATTTACGGGGGAAAAAAACCCCTTTTTGACTTTTCTGGCAAACAAGGAAACCCTTTTTAATAATTTAGAAATTACAGGGGAAACCCTGGCGAAAGGGACCACAAATCAATTCCCTTTGGCATTGAATGGAAGTTTCAAAAAAAAGGGATAACTATAACAGTCCCTTTTTTTTGGGGGGCAGATTACAATAATTTAGAGAACACTTATCATCTGGAACGGGGGTAATAAAGGGACTATCAAAAAGGGGGGTTTTCTGAACACCCAAAATTTTGCAAAAAAAAACATTTTTTTCCCAAAAAAAAAAATTAGATCGAATAGAAATGACCCAAAATGGGTGAATAAAAAAGGGTCAAATATCTTTTTGGGGAAAAAAGGGAAAATTTTTAGGCGTATAAAAAAAGGGGGGGGGGTCATCTTATGAATCAGTTTTTGATTTAAAAGGCGTTAAAAAAAGGGTAAGAAAAGTGGGGCTACGAAATTAAAGTTGTAAAGGGGGGCGAAAACTAACCCAAAATTTTTTTCCCCCGGGGGATAGAACAAAAGTTAGAATAAAAAAGGTCCCCTTTTAAAAAAAAATTTTGGTTATCTTACTGACAAAAGGAAAAAAGAAAAGTGTTCTTTTTTTAAAAATTATTTTCTCTCGGTTTTTTCCCCCCGGGGAAAAAAATTTTATCCCAAGAATTAGGTATTTTAGTGGGCCTGGGAAAAAAATTTTGATATCACAGTCACTAGCGAAATGGTTAACAAAAAAGAAACCCTTTTAAGCAAAAAAAAAACCCTTTCCCGGGGGGGGCTTTTTTTTGGGTTCTTAAGGGGAAAGCAAAAAGGCTCTTGAACCCCAACTAACATTTTTTAAAACCCCCTTTTTCAAACAGGTTGTGTCTGATACGTGGGGAAAAAGGCTAATGTAATTCCTATTTTTTAAAAAAAAAGGGGGCAAAATCTTACCATCAAATTACCCCCAATAAGGGGGAACATCAATTGTAGGCAAAAATTTTTAGAGTCGATTATATTTTTTTAAATAAAACCATCTCAATAGGGAAAATTTTTTTTTAAAATTTCCCCTGGATTTGGGGGGCCTTCCGCCCAACCAATTTTTCTTTTTCAATGGGGTTTTTGGGGAGTTATCATGATAAAGGGGAAATTTTTTTTTTTATCTGGATTTTTGTAAGGCTTTTTATAAAAATACCACATCAGGGTGTTAAAGAAAGTGGCTCCCCCCCGGGGGGTTTGGGGGAAAAAAAACTGTCATGGATCGATCATGGGTCCCCAAAAGGGGGAAGGGGGGGGAAAATTTTCATAAATGGGGGTTTTAAAAAGGAAAAAAGGGGGGTTTTTAAAAAGGGGGGTTTCCCCAGGGGTCCCCCCTTAAAACCCCTTTTATTTATAAATATATCAATGACCTTTACCCCCGGGGTTAATAGTGATATGGGCAAAATTTAAAAACAAAGAAAAGGGGGGGGGTAATTGATTCAAAAATAAAAATTTTTTTGAACTTCAGGAAGATTTAGACAAAAAATTGGGTCAGAAAAGTGGCAGATGGGAGTTAATGTAGATAAATGCAAGGTTCTGAAGCTCCCGGGGGGGCATAACCCCAAAAATTTTTTAAATTAAATAACGTAGAACAGCCTTTGGGGTTAAAAGGACTTGGGGGGGATTTCAGAACCTTTTAAAAACAAAACAATGCCAAAACGTACGTAATAAGGCAAAAAGATTATGGGTTTTTCAAAAATGTTGCCGAAGCCCAAAAGGGGTTTTATTACAGTTTTATACATCAAAAAGGGCCCCCCTAGATTGGGCTTTTCCCCGGTCTCCGTATTACAGAATGGACATAAATTGTTGGAAAACATTAAATAGGACTAAATTAATACAAAAATTTGAAATTTTCCCCAAAAAAAAAATTGAAGACCCTTAAATTACATTCACTTGAAAGGGCGTGAATGAGGGACATGATCGAGGATACAAGGGGGAAAAAGGGTATTAACGGGGATAAAAAAGGTCTTGGGGGGATCTCTCCAAAGAAAACCCCCAATAATGGATTCAAGTTAGATAAGTTTAGTTTTAAAAAAAAGGGGTATGGGATTGGTTTGGAAATGGGGGAGTTGATAGTGGAACAGTCTCCCCAGTAGGGTTATTAAAGGGGAAGGACCGGGGGGATTTTTTAAAATTTTGGGTTGGGATAAATTCATGAGTGAGGGGGGTTTTGGGTTTGGGGGAATTGCACAAGAAACCCCCAAATTTTAAAAACTTATTTGGGGGCATTGAAAATTGGGGTTTTCAAATTTCTGTTAGTGGGATGGAAGGGAAAGGGCCTGCCTAGAAAGGGGCCCAAAGGGCCCTCGGCAGTTTCCTCCTTTCTTATGTTCTTATTTAACAAGATGCGGTGGATGGCGGTACGTTGTCAGTGTTTCAACGTTCTACCATTGCCCAAAGATTTCCCTATATGTTGAGGCTTACTGTTTTGAAGTCCCCGTTTTCCAGGTTGGAGATGATGGTCCTTGGCTAATTTGTCAAGGCAGTCCCTTTTGTCTAATGTAGTTTAAATGGGACTCCATGTTTGTGATAAAAGTTAAGTTGTGTTTTGGCAGTTAATAAATCCCTTTACTAGTTACAGAAGGAACCCCGCTCCTTCTTGTAGAGCTGCGGGAGGTCCAGTCTTCGCCCGATTTTTGGTTAGTTTTCTTCCACTGGTATATGGTCAGGTTCGGGTGTTACAAGTGCACCTCCCCTCGTAGTGTTGTGTGGTCTGTCAGTATGTTTAATTTTGTTGTTGGAGGAGTTTATGTTCATCCGACCTGAGCGTCGGGAGTCCCCCCCTTTTTTTTTTTTTTTATTTATACTTTAATATTTAAAGATTTTTTGCCTAGCTAAAAGTATGTACTTGTTTTTTAAAATTAGAGATTCCCCAAACCCATGTGGAAAGATAACGTAAAAGTTGATGCATTATCTCACCTAAGTACTGGTCATTGAATGTTTTGACTTATGTTTTTTTGGGAAAAAATAAAGTAAATGCTTTTTTCCTTTTTTTTTTTTTTTTTTCTACTTTTTGTTGTGTATTAATTTGAATTTTTGTCGTCTACAGCCACATGATTGTAACTTCAGAAGAATCCTGAGGATATGTTCGGGTGGAGTTAAGAATTTATGCCGCCATGGCTTTACTCTTGCTGCTTTCCGCTGACATCTCTGTTTCAAAGCGTCACCTGAGATCACTGTCGAACCAAACCCCCCAAGAAACGAAGTTTTAAAATTGCACTGCGTCTTCCCTTTCCCTTGTGGAGACCCCGTGGGGGATCTAAGCTTTGATGAAAAAAAAATAAAAAAAACATTCATTATAAGTGTCTAAGCGATGGAAAGCTTGTATTTTATTTTTCATTGGTTTCGTACACCCTTTGGTGCGACCTGTGGTCGGGGGGGAGGTGTTACGGGTATGCCCTGGCCCAACATTATATAGAGTATATTCCGGGTTTTACTTAATATTATAAAGCGGATTTCTACACTATTAGCTAAAGTATAGATTTCTGGCCTTTATTTTTATCTGACCTCGTGTATCATGATACTAGGGTATTACCTTTTTTTGTCATATGTTTGTTAATTTTATGTTTTGAATTGTATTATTTAGGTTTTTTTGTGTGGTCTACGCAGATTGGGAGACCACTAGTTAGGGGTGCCGGGGATTTTTTTACCAGCCGGCCTCCCCCTGTCACGTGACCGACCTAACCTTTAGCTTTCCACCCCCGTGGTATTGTCAGAGGTTCACACACCCCTTCCCCGGTTAGGGGGTAGGTTCAAAACCCCCTCTCACAACAAGTCGATTCTTACCTAGTAGTCTTTGGTTTTTTCTAAGTTATTCTACTCTTAAAAAATTGTTAGTCCGAGTAGGTTCACGCAGCCCCTCTACTGTCAAGGAGAGATTTTTTTGAGTTTAAGAATTCAACCTTATAGGCTTGAAGTACTGAAGAGCCCATGAGTCAGATGTTACATTTTTTTTAAAAAGAGAATTATTAGATCATATGATGGGATTATATAATTTTTGTATAATAAATACAACAAATTTTCCCCTTTTGGGTCATTCCCCCCTTTTCAATCCCTTTTTATTTAAAATCTTGTTACGAGGGGCAAAACAGGCCCATAGATGAAGCCCTGATCGAACAGTGGGTCAGTAACTGCTGCTGCTGTTCATAAGTCTGCCCTTTTTACGCAGACGTGTCACCCCCCTTTCCCTGCCCCTTGGGGCCCCCTTTTTTTATTTTCCCCTTGCAGCGCTGTATAACCCCTGTGGTTTACCCTTTATTTAATTTTTAAATAATAATCACCTTCCCCCCCGTGTGTACATTCTTATATGACTTATTTAGTTTTTAAGACGACAGGTGTTATGAGACGGTGTGTTAACGTGTGTCAAACAGTTGTTATTGATGACACCCGAAAATGATGATGGTGTTGTCATGGTGCTGGGATGATCCTAAAAGGGTGATGCTGGGATGGTCTTGAAGGTGATGCGGGGATAGTCCTAAAGGGGAAGCGGGGATGGTCTTGAAGGTGAAGTTGGGATGGTCCTGAAGGTAAAAGGGGGATGGTTTTGGGAAGGTGTGCGGGGATGGTCCTAAAGGTGATGTAGGGATGGTCCTGAAGGTGATGGGGATGATCCTGAAGGTATGCTAGGTCCGGGAAGGTGATGTAGGGATGGTCCTGAAGGTGATGCTGGGATGGTCCTGGAAGGTGATGATGGGATGGTGCTGAAGGTGAAGCTAGGATGGTCCTGAAGGTGATGCTGGGATGGTGGTGCTGGGGTGGTGGTGCTTGAGTGGGGGGCCCCTGGGGTGGTGGTGCGGGGTTTTGGGTGCGGGGTTTTGGTGGTTCTGGGGTGGTGGTGGTACGGGGGTGGTGGTGGTACTGGGGTGGTGGTGCTGGGGTGATGGTGCTGGGGGGGGTGGTGCTGGGGTGGTGGTGCTGGGATGGTGGTGCGGGGGTCGTGGTGCTGGGGTGGTGGTGCTGGGATGGTGGTGGGGGGGTGGTGGTGCTGGGTGGTGGGGTTTACTGAGGTGGTGTTGCGGGGGGTGGTGGTGCTGGCTTAGGGCGCTAATAAATCCCAGAAATTTAAATTTTTTTATAGTGGCCCTGAAGAAGATAAATTATGTAATATCACAGTCACTAGCGAAATGGCTATGAAACAAGTAGACCGACGGGAAAACAAAAGAAATCGGGGGTCCTGATGAGCTTTTGCAAGGGTTCTTTAGGAATGCAAATTAGAACTCTGTGAACCAAAAAAAGTAACATTTTTAATTTATCTTTCAAACAGGTGTAATGTCTGATATGGGGAAGTTTAATGTAATTCCTATTTTTAAAGCGGGGACAACACTCCCGTCAAATTACCGCCCAATAATCCTGCCCCTAATTGTTGGCAAATTACTAGTCAATTATAGCTGATATTATTAGAAGCCATCTAGATAACCATAATTTGATTAATGATACTCAGCATGGATTCAATGAGGGGCCGTATTCCCTATCTAATTTATTAACCTTCTTTAGTAAAGTTTTTTGGAGGCTGTTGATCACGATAAAGAATTCGATGTTGTTTTTTTTGGGACTTTAGAAAGGGCCCTTTTGATAGCGTACTGCACCAGAAAACGGGTTAAGAAAGTGGCAGCCTGGGCTTTGGGGGGAAAAAGGGCTGTTATGGATCGAGTCATGGCTCACCAATAGAGAGTGTGGATAAATGGGGGTTTAAAACCGAGTGGGGTCTGTAAAAATTTGGGGTTCCAAGGGGTGGGGTTAGGCCCGTTGATGTTTATAATATATATCAAAAGACCTTGATGAGGGGAAATTTCTAGTGATATGAGCAAATTCGCCGATGACACGAAGATAGGTAGGATAAAAGATTCAAACGTAGATGTCAGGGAACTTCAGGAGGAGTTAGACAAACTCAACCCCGGTCAGAAAAGTGGCAGATGCAGTTTTAAAGATAAATGCAAGGTTCTGGGAAACTTGGGAGTGTCCATAACCCAACGCAAACTATCGCCAGAGAAGATTAGATTTTTTTAGATTTTTTCCACCGGGGGTTTGTTTATTGTGCACCCCTATCCATCCTGTGGACGGTAGCGCAAGAGCATATGGATACACAAAAAGGGCCCAGGCACTAGGGCCCCCAAAAGGGGAAAAATTTTTTACATTTGGGTTTATATCTAATTTCAATTATCTGTTACAAGCAGGTATCTTTTCATGAATAAGATATCTTGACATGTCACATAGGTTATTATATTGTCTATCTCTATATTCCCCAATAAGTACAATTAAGCACATAGTGTTCAAGAAGTGAAATATGCCTGATCACATAATTTGCATTTATTTGATCATCATCTGTGTTCCCAAACTGTCAAAGTACCTGTAGCCAAGACTAAGCCTGGCCACTACAACATCAGTCAGTCTGTTCACATTGAGTTTCCCCAAAATGCCCATCTGTGCTCGCATTATCATGAGCACAGATAGACACGTTCATAAAAATTTAAATTTTGGGGGTTTTATCTACAGTTCACTTATTTGTTACAAGCAAATTTAGGGAAAATTTTCTTAGAAAAATGGTATCCTACCTTCACTAATAAGATATCTTGACATGTCACATAGAGAAGACAAACCAAAACCGAAGAACCCGGGGAAAAAAACCCTTTTCTGTATGTCCAACAACTTCAACCAGAACAACGGCTTCCAACATAGCTGAACCGCCAAGAAACTTTTTCATCGCTTTTTCCCCCCTAGAACTTAAGGATGGAACACTGGAAGGTCTGCCCATATACTGTTTTGGGGGTTTGGGGGGGGTTTTTTTCCATGGACTTGCAAGATGGGCCAGTAGGTTTGGGGTTTTCCTTTTTTATGTTCTTATACATGTCCAACTCTTTTTATGTTACCCAAGGTTTTAACTATCACCCCATATAAATTAGAAAATATGCAACACTTGGGACCTTTTTTTGAGGAAACGTTTCGCCACACAGTGGTTCATCAGTCCAATAAAAGTAGAAAGGTGTAAGGAGAGGAGGAGTTTGAGGTAATCAGTCCCCCGTCCTGGGGTCGATGTGTTCAGTCCATCAATCTTGTAGGAAGTACATCACAGGGCCGTAGAGGTGGCTTATATGCTGCAGCAGATGAGAAGCAGGAGGCGGGGCATAGTGGAACAACTAGTCCAAGTAGGTCTTCGTCCAAAGGTTAGACAAGTGGAAGAATTGTTTGATCAAGATCCCAAGATGTTGCTGTGTCAGACAGGATGTAGATGAATGGTTCAGAGAACCGACAAGTTATAAATTAGAAAATATGCAACATTGGGTATCTTTATTGGGGAAAAAAAATTTCCCCACACAGTGGTTATGTCCAATACAAAGATAAAGGTGTAAGGGAGGGGAGTTTGAGCTAATCAGCCCCTCGTCCGGGAGCGATGTGTTCAGTCCATAAATTTTTTAGGAAGTCAGCACAGGGCCGGGGGTAGCTTTATGCTGCAGTCAGATGAGAAGCAGGAGGAGGGGGGGGAAATGGTACCATCCACTAGTCGAAGTAGGTCTTCGTCCAAAGGTTGGGGGGTTGGGGGGGAGTTGTGGAGTGGTGGTTTGGGGTGGTGGTTCAGGGAGGTTTATGGGGTGGTGGTGTTGGGGTGGTTTTTCGGGAGGGGGGTGCTGGGGGTGGGCTGGGGTGGTGGTGTGGGGAGGTGGTGCGGGGGGTGGAGGTGCGGGGGGGTGGTGGGGGGGCGGTGCGGGGGGGTGGTGGTACGGGGGGGATGGTTTTGGGGGGGGTGGTGCTGGGGTGGGGGCTGGGGTGGGGGTGATGGGTGGGAGTGGTGGTGGTACTGGGGTGATGGTGTTTGGGGTGGGGGTAAACAGGGGTGGTGGTTTTGGGGGGGGTTTTTGGGGCTGGGGGGGTGCTGGGGTGGGGGTGCTGGGGTGGTGGGGGGCTGGGGTGGTGGTGCTGGGGAGGTGGTGCTGGGGTGGGATGCTGGGGGTGGTGTTGGGTGGGGGCCCCCGGGTGGTGGTGGTGCTGGGGTGGTGGGGGGGGGGAAAAGGGGAAATGAGGTGGTGGTGCTGGGGGGGGGGGTGCTGGGGGGGGCTGGGGTGTTGGTGCTGGGGTGGGGCCCCGGGGGGGTGGTGGTGCTGGGATGGTGGTGCTGGGGTGGTGGAGCTGGGGGGTGGTGGGGGGGTGGTGGTGCTGGGGTGGTGGTACTGGGGTGGTGGGGGGGGGGGTGGTGGTGCTGGTGGGGGGGGTGGGGGGGTTGGTGGTGCTGGGAGGGGGGGTACGGGGTGGTGGTGCTGGGGTGGTGGTGCTGTGGTGGTGGTACTGGGGTGGTGGTGCGGGGGGTGGTGGGGTGGGGGGGGAGGGGTGGTGCTGGGGTGGTGGGGGCTGGGGTAGTGGTGCTGGGATGGTGGTACTGGGGTGGTGGGGGGGGGGGGTGGTGGTGGGGAATAGTGTCAACAAGGAGTCCCCAAAGTTATCTATACTGATAACCGCTTAAAGGCGGTCCCTTTTTATCTTTATATTTTTTGTGTACGTTTTTTTTTTGGCAAGAGAGTACACACACACACACACAAAAAAAAAATAAAAGGGGGGGGATCAGGCAGGACTAAAAGGAATCTGGACGGGGCTGTAACCCCGGTCCAAAAAACCGCCCTTCCCAAAAATTTAACCCACCAAGTGCAAAGTCGCCCGTTTTTTTGTTTGATATCTTTAATTTTGCACCCCATACCCATCTTGTGGGGGAGTCAAAAAATTACAGAGGGGAATAAAAAAGGGGGAGGGACTGAACCCCCAAAAAAATTTTTAAAAGCTGAGCAAGGGGTTTCAAAAAGGGGGTGAACCACAAGTTACAAAGGTAAAGAACTCACAAATTTCAAAGGAATGAACCCCACAAGACTTCCTCACCAACACCTATCCGAACTGGCAAAAAAATTTTCATTTTGTCAGTTAAAACCCTGACTTTGCTCCCGGTAAAAAAGATTACCACTTTACTCACCTATTTGTACTCACCATTTGGGGTTGCAGGGGTCGTTTTAAGCTCCTGGCCCCGCCCCCACTGATTGCTACTGGTCCTCTCTCCCCCTGCCCCACACACACGTGTGTACTCACCCCGTTGTACTCACCCAGGGGTTTCAGGGGGCATCAAAGCTCCGGGCCCCCCCCTCTTCACTGGCCGCTACGGGTCACTCCCCCCGGCCATGAGCTTTATCATACCTTTTGCTTAAAGTTGTATAAACCTGCCCCCACTACATCGCTTCCAAACTATTCCACTTCCCGACAACCTGTGACTGAAAAAATTTTCCCCAACATTTTGGGTTCATCTGAGTCTTCAACTTATCTGTGCCCCCCTTTTTGTTGTGCCCCCTCTCGGGGAAATTCTGCTCGTCCACTTTTTTCAATTCCCTCAGTATCTTATATGTTGTTATCATGTCTCCCTTATTTTCCCCTGTCCTCCAGTGTCGGGGTCGATTTCCCCTTAAACCCCCCCTGGGGGCATAAACCCCAGCCCGGGGGCTAGTTTTGTTGCAAACCTTTTCACTTTCTCGAGTTTTCCCATGCTTGGCTAGGTGTGGGTTCCAAAAATGGTGCTGCATACCCCCTTTTCCTAACGTACACAGGGGACAGGGTCCTGAACGATTCTTTTTTAAGATGTCGGAATGTGTTCTTAGGGGTTTTCAGGGCCCATATGCTGCAGCAGTTATTTGGTTGATGGGCCTCAGGAGATTTTCTTGTTATATCACCCCAAGATTTTTTCCCTTTTATTGAGGTTTTCAGCCGGCCCCCAGGCTGTACCCGTCTGCGGTCTTTTTCCCCTTTCCCCCCAAAAATTTATGATTTTCACTTTGGGGTTGAACTCCAGGAGCCAGTTTGGACCAGGCTTGCAGGCTGTCCAGTCCCGGCCCCGCCTTCCCCCCCGATTAATTTTTTCCCCTCAACTTCACATCATCGCAAACAGGGACATTTGGAGCTATTCCCTTTGGCCCTGTCCACAAACCAAAAACAGCACTGGTCCCAGGACTGACCCCGGGAACCCCGCCTTTTCCCCCCCACCGGGCACCTGCCATACCATGACTCGCTGTTCTCCCCGACAGGATTTCCGATCCCAAAGTAGTCCCTTTCCCCCCTTCCCCCCGCCTGGTCCTCCAGTTTTGCACTAATTCTTGTGTGGAACTGTGTCAAACGCCTTTTTCAACCAAGAATATGCAATCTACCCCCCCCCTCTTGCCTTATCGCTGTCACCCTGTCGTAGAACTCCAGTAGGTTTGTGAACAGGATTTCCCGTCCCTGAAACCGTGTTGGCCGTCGTTGATAAGCTCATTCCTTTCTAGGTGCTCAACCACCCTTCTCCTGACTATCTCTCCATGACCTGCATACAATACATGTCAGTGACACTGGTCTGTAGTTTAGTGCTACGTTCCTGTCTCCTTTTTTAAAAATTGGAACTACATTTGCTGTCTTCCAACCTCAGGTAGTTGCCCTGTTTCGATAGATGTTGAAGATCGTTGTTAGGGTAACATAGCTCCTCTGCTCCCCTCTCTCCAGGACCCATGGAAGATGTTATCTGGCCCCACGCCTTGAAGTATCTAGCTCGCTTAGTAGCCTCTTCACTTCCTCCTCATTTGTGTGTATTGTGTCCAGCACTTGATGGTGACCCTACCTCTCCTCCTTTCTGGAGGCCCTTCTATCTCCTCTGTGAACACCTCTTTGAATCTCATGTTGAGCTCCTCACACACTTCCCGGTCATTTCTTGTGACCTCCCTCCTACCTTCCCTCAGCCTGATCACCTGGTGTGTGTGTGTGTGTGTGTGTGTGTTTTTTAGTTACCATTTTGTCCTAGGAACATGTCGATTAGACACTAGGCCTGTTGTATGTATGTATATATGTGTGTTACTCACCTAATTGTACTAACCTAATTGTGGTTGCAGGGGTCGAGACTCAGCTCCTGGCCCCGCCTCTTCGCTGTCTGCACTGGGTCTCTGCTCTCCCTGCTCCATGAGCTTTATCATCCTTGTCTTAAACTATGTATGGTTCCTGCCTCCACTATATTTTTTCTATACTATTCCACTTCCTGACTACTCTGTGGCTGAAGAAATGCTTCCTGACATCCCTTTGACTCATCTGAGTCTTCAGCTTCCAGTTGTGTCCCCTTGTTTCTGTGTTCCTCTCTGGGAAAATCCTGTCACTATCTACCTTGTCGATTCCCTGCAGTATTTTGTATGTCGTTATCATGTCTCCTCTAACCCTTCTGTCCTAAAGTGTGTTGATAGTCCTATTTCCTTCAACCTTTTCTTCATATCGCATTCCAATGAGCTGTGGAACTAGCCTTGTCGCAAACCTTTTCACTTTTCAATTTCTTGACGTGTTGATCAGGTGTGGGTTCCAGACTGGTGCTGCATACTCTAGTATGGGCCTGACGACACGGTGTACAGTGTCTTGAACGATTCCTTGTTAAGGTAACGGGAACGCAATCTTAGGTTTGCCAGTCGCCCATATGTGCCGCAGTTATCTGGTTGATTTTTTCCGGGGCGTGCTGGCATATACTCACCCCAAGGTCTTTCTCCTTTTATGAGGTTTTAGCCTTTGTCCACCTAGCCTGTACTCTGTGTGGTCTTCTTGCCCTTCTCCGATCCTCGGGCTTTGCTTTGGGGGTTAAATTCGAGAAGCCATGCTAGACCAGATGTCGTTGTCCAGGTCTCTTTGAAGTCCTGCTTGGTCTTCATCCAATGTGATTCTCCTCATTACTACATCATCTGAGTCTATCCGTCCTTCATGTCATTCACATATACCAAGAATAGCACTGGTCCTAGGACTGACCCCCCGCTGTACACCACTCATCACCGGCGCCCACTGTGATACCTCATCACGCAACCATGACCCGTTGTTGCCTCCCCGTGAGGTATTCCCTGATCCATTCCAGTGCCCTTCCTGTTATACACGCTTGGTCTTCCAACTTTTACTAATCTCAAAGAGGAACTGTGTCGAAGGCCTTCCTGCAGTCCAGGAAAATGCAGTCAACCCACCCTTCTCTCTCTTGCCTTACCCTCTGTTCTTTATCATAGAACTGCAGGAGGTTTGTTTTCACAGGATTTGCCATCCCTGAATCCTGCTGTCTGGCATTGATTATCCTGTTCTGCTCCAGATGCTCCACCATTCTTTTCCTGATGATTTTCTCCAAGACTTTGCACACTATACACGTAAGTGACACTGGTCTATAGTTTAGTGCCTCTTTTCTGTCTCCTTTTTTAAAGATGGGGACTACGTTGGCCTTTTTTCCCTATCTCAGGTAGCTGCCCAGTTTCAAGGGATGTGTTTAATATTATGGTAAGTGGCACACTCAGAACCTCAGCTCCTTCCCGAAGGACCCACGGGGAGATATTGTCCAGACCCATCGCCTTGAGGTATCAAGGTCACTGAGTAACTGCTTCACCTCCCCCCAGTTGTGTATGCCCTCTAGCACTTGATACATCCCTTGTTGGTGATGCACCCGTCCTGTCTACCCAGCTGCCTTCCTGCCTCCACTGTGAATACTTCCTTAAACCTTGAGTTGAGCTCCTCATATACCTCTTGATCATTACTTGTGAGTTCCCCCTCCTCTCCCTCAGCCTTATCACCTGGTCCGACTGTTGTCTTCCTTCATGTGACTGTACATCAGTTTCCCGGTCAGACTTGACTTTCGATGTTATGTCATTTTCGTACTGTTTCTGGGCCTCCCTCCACCTGTGCATACTGTTTCTAGCTGTTCGACTAACTCTTTGTTTACTTGGGTTCTATGTCTTCTGTACCTTTTCCATTCTCTGACACTCTGAGCCTTCACCTCCCTGCACCTTTTTGGGGAAAACCAGGGGCTCTTTCTGGTCTTCCCATTTAATCTTTTCCTTTGGGTATATGTATGGCTCACCTAGTTGTTTGTAGGGGCGAGTCAAAGCTCGACCCGTGTAGTATGTGTTTGTGTATATATTTTGTGTGTGTGTGACCCAACAATCAATATTTGCACCCAAGAACTCATTAACCGGTGTAGACTAGTGAAATGCTCATTACTTTATAATTTGTTCATGATTGTATTGGACCTCAGAATGGTCCCAATGTATATATGTATGTTTATATGAATTTTTTATTTCCTTCTTATAATTTTATATTGCTGATATTTTGATAATAGCTAAATCGTTAATATCTTGCTTTATAATATTATTTGACATTATTTGACTTAGCTTTTGTAATAGGTAGGATGTAACATTATAAATTTGCTATGTTTGTAGTAGCTGCCTTGGAGTTGGCAAACTAGATTATGACACTACGCTTGTTATACTGCCGGCGTCTAGTTGCTGGGAGGAGTCACGGATTCCACCTGATGTGGATGGCTGCTTCCCTCCAGAGCACTACGCAGCTGGACATCGTTGAGTCAACACCTTGTCCCTTTCTCACTTGTTTTCTCGCCATTTAGACTGTTTGGTAGAGTATGTATTCGGTGGTGAGACGAAACATTCTTTTCAGGACTCTGTGTAACTCTGTTCACAGAGGATAGACTAGACAGTGATTTTCGACGTTTTTCTGGGTTGTCACATTGACACTCTGAGATAACTCGGGTCACCAGCTATAGCTCCTGACCTAATTTGATAAGGCATCTGTGCACCGTCACAGTTTGGGATTGTTTATGCTGAACCAGCTTCAGTAAAAAGGGGATTTTTATGACTGTTTTTGGAGGATCTATTGATGGTCCCCAGTTAGGTCGTTTTTCTATCTCCTGGTTCCTGACGCTGTGTTGCTGTTGCTTGTTATATTGCTGTTCTGCGAATTGGTCATTTTACTGGTCAATCAAGCTGTTCTGATTGTCAGTTTGTTAGAGAAGCTAGCTTATGAAAGTTCAGTCGGACACTGGTTGAGTCGAGTCTTAGAGTTACCTGAGCACACTCATACACACATATATTTGTATATATCTGTATTATTGTACTTACTGACATTGTACCTGATGGTACTTCAGAGTCATTTAGATATATGTCCCCTCAGCACAGCCTTATTGTATATGAGAGAGTGTAGGAGCTAACCTCCTAATTAACCTCCTAATTCATAACTTAATGAACATCCTGATCATATGTACATTTATTTACTTTGAAACCCTAGACACTAACTTTGTTAATAAACTTATTAAATTTTATGTTTTTAGTACCTTCCAGTTGTAATCCTCCTGGGGACTATTGAATATATCGGATAACTGGGCCAGGATACTGACTTTGTTGCAAAGCCCAGTAACAGGCTGGATGCTAGAAGGGCTATCCTTTCTAGTGTTCACTGGAGATGTCTATTACCAAAAATATCGTGTCATTTTTTAACAATTGTAACTATGTATAAACGTAAAAGTAAATTTACTTACATGATTCATTACCTCTGTAACTTGTGAGTTCATTACCCTTGTAACTTGTGAGTTCATTTCCTTTGTAACTTGTGAGTTCATTACCCTTGTAACTTGTGAGTTCATTACCCTTGTAACTTGTGAGTTCATTACCCCTTTGTTAACCTTGTGAGTTCATTACCCTTGTAACTTGTGAGTTCATTACCCTTGTAACTTGTGAGTTCATTACCCTTGTAACTTGTGAGTTCATTACCTTTTTAACTTGTGAGTTCATTACCTTTGTAACTTGCTCAGCTATTAAAACTTTGGGGCCCAGTCCCTGGACCCATTATTACCTCTGTAATCTTTTGACTACCGCCCACAGGATGGGTATGGGGGCATAATAAAGATATCAAACTAACTAATTTTTCTATTTGTCTGAGGACCATGTCACTAGTTACCCCAATCGACTATAGTCTATTACTTCCTGTTCAACATAATTTATTATTTCTGGTATTCTGCTAGTATCTTCCTGAGTAAAAAAATGAGAGGAAGTATTTAAAATTTCACGCATCTATCCGAATACACTATTCTTAGCTCCAACCAACCCAATAGAAGTCTCGCTCATCATCAACACCCTTAAAAAAAAAGGCAGGAGACATAAACAGCTACCACCTTTTATGTACAAAAGCTTCTCAGGTACTGTTACCTATTATTGCAACACTCTTCAACAAATCCACTGAAGCCTCTACCTTCCCATCAATTCTCAAAATAGCGAGGTCACCTGATCCACAAAGGAGGTGATCAACAGACTTGAATAATTATAGACCAATATCTAACTTAACTTCTGCTTCTAAAATCTTTGAAAAATTAATTCATAGGCAGATCTATTTCTACCCGTCTCCCACAACGTACTCAACCCCTGTCAGTTTGGATTCAGGACTAGCGAGGAGAACAAATGATGCTATTATACACATGCTAGAGTTATATACACCGCACTTGAGAAGAAAGAAGTCCCACTGGGAATCTTTATTGATTTACGCAAAGCTTTTGATACAGTTGACCATGATTTACTGCTCACAAAATTAGCACACTACGGTATAAGAGGGCACTCGCTCAACTACCTGAAGTCATACCTTAGTAACAAGAAAATACGCGTACACAAATGGAGCTAACTCTTCCACACAACAAATTACAGTCGGTGTCCCACAAGGAAGTGTCCCCAGGACCATCCTATTCCTCATTTACATCAATGACCTACCGAATTCAAATTCAAATTCAAATTCAAAATTCAAATTCAACTTTATTTCTGGTAATATTACAAAGTGGGGTGTACTTATATTATTTATACATTTTATGAAGTAGATATTACAAGATGGCCAATAATATGCTTAGGTATGCCTAGGCTTTTCAGGCAGTCTTATGATAGGTCTTACTCAATAGTGACACAATGATTATACTGATATTAAGGTTAGGTAATTGTAGTGATTAACTAGGTTTACAAAATTGAGGTTTACAAAATTGAGGTACTGAGATTCAAACATTTAAGAATTTAAAATTAGTGTAATAATTTAACAATTATTTTATATATTAATGGTAAAGGTGATGTATTGCATAATCCCGTTTCTATATTGGAGTGTCTTAGGCAAACTTATAAGCTTTAAGAATTATGAAGCAATAGTTGAATGCATCACAACTACTCAAACCCATATTGTTTGCAGAGACACTACGTATGTCTTCTCTCACCCGAACCCAGTCATACTGGCCAACACTGTTAATAATGAATTACAGAAAATATAAACCTAGATGACTATAAGCTTACCTCAATACTGACAAGACCTACTTCATTCAGTTTGGAAACAAAGCCACAAACGCTCCACTTAACATAACGCTCAATGGTTCTCCCATCAATCACAAGACTCACAGAGGGAAAATTCCTAGGAATCCACACGACAGTAGTTAGTTTAATATCTTTATTATGCACCCCATACCCATCCTGTGGGCGGTAGTCAAAAGATTACAGAGGTACATAATGGGTCCAGGGACTGGGCCTCAAAGTTTTGATAGCTGAGCAAGTTACAAAGGTAATGAACTCAGATAGATTTGGTAACAATCATGACAAGTTACAAAGGTATTTACAGATTATAGAAGTATATAATGGGTCCAGAGACTGGGCCCCAAAGTTTTGATAGCTGAACAAGGTACAAAGATAATGAACTCACAAGTTTCAAATGTAATGAATCATGTAAGTAAATTTACTTACTTTTATACATGGTTGCAATCATAAAAAATTATAAAGCAATGAGTAATTTACTAGTCTACACCCGGTTACAACTGTAATGAGTTATTGGTGTAAATATAATTGTTGGGTCACACACACATACACACAAACACACATACACCCACACACACGTATGTGTAGCCTTAAATTCCAAACACACATACAACAAATTTCCAAGAAAATATCAAAGACAGTAGGCATACTATCAAAGATACGCTATGTGCCTCAATCAGCTCTCCTTGCACTGTATCATTCTCTCATCTTCCCTTATCTCACCTATAGAATTTGTGCATGGGGATCAACAACATTAAATCACCTTAGACCAATCATAACCCAGCAAAAGGCTGCAGTCAGAATGATAACAAATTCCCACTCTAGACAGCATACTCCACCAATATTTAAAAGCCTAAAAATACTCACCGTAAAGAACATTCACACTTATTCTTGTGCATACTACATACATAGAACTCTACACTCTAATATAAACCCTCCGCTCAAAATTTTCCTCACCAACTTTAATAGGACCCATGACCATAACACAAGACACAGATCACTTTTTGATATACCCCGAGTCCATATCAACCTGTGTAAAAATTCTATGCACATAAAGGGCCCCAAAATCTGGAATTATTAAACCCGTAAATACTAAAATAATCTGGTCTGAACATTATTTTAAAACCTTCTCAAAAAACCCCCTACTCACCCTAAACTAAATAATCATACTGTAAATTACTTTCACCAATGCTCACTGTTATTTTCCTATAATATAATTTCAATATTTACTATTGATGTAACCATCCTACAAAACACTTGTCACAATGTAATATCCTCAGATTGTAATTTGAGTACATTTATTAACTGTTATAAGCAAATGTTTAACTAAAACAAACTCAATCAACTTCTCTAGTATTAAGTAGTCTATAAGCCATTAGATTAATCTGTCCTTATTGCCATGGCATGCTAGTGGCTCTCTTTTCACTTCAGTTCATGTTTGTAATAACAAAATCTCGATGTAAACTTGCAATGAAAAAAAATTATTTAAAAATTATTATTATTATTATTATTATTATTATTATTATTAAATTTTTATTATTATTATTATTATTGGGGAAGAACAAAAAAACCGCAGAGAGAGTACAGTCTAGGGGGGCCAAAGACTGCAAATCTCACTCTAGGAAAAGGATCTTGGGGTGAGCATAATACCGAGCACGTCTCCTGAAACGCACATCAACCAAATAACTGCTGCAGCATTTGGTCGATTAGAAAATATAAGAATAGCGTTCCGACACCCGAGTTAGGAATAATTCAGGACTCTGTACAACGTGTACGTCAGGCCCATACTGAGTATGCAGTACCAGTCTGGAACCCACATCTGGTCAAGCACGCATAAAATTAAAGAAAGTGAAAAGGTTTGTTACGAAAAGAGTACCAGAGCTAAAGGGCATGTCCTACAAGGAGAGATTAAGGAAAATCGACCTGACGAAACTGGAGGACGGGAGAGAGGGGGAGGACATTATAACAACATATAAAACACTGAAAGGAATTGACAAGGTGGACAGAGTCAGGATGTTCCAAAGATGGGACACAGAAACAAGGGTCACAATTAAGCTGAAGACTCAGATGAGTCTCAGGGATGTTAGGAAGTATTCTTCAGTCATAGAGTTGTAAGGAAGTGGAACAATCTAGAGAGTGATGTAGTGGAGGCAGGATCCATACATAGCTCTAAGAAGAGCTACGATAATGCCACAGAGCAAGGAGGGAGTGGACCTAGTAGCGACCGGGAAGAGGCGGGGCCAGGAGCTATAAATCAACCCCAGCAACCACAATTAGGTGAGTACAATTAAGGAGTATACACACAATTTTAAATGGTAATGCGTTATTTACAGTGGGCAAAGTCGGTATTTTTCCAGAATTGTTGTTAATATACCACTGTGGATAAAATACTTTGACATTTCTGAGTGAGTTGCCTCTGAATTCATCCATTTTATGGCATTCCAGTACATAACGCCGCGAGGTGTGACAATTGTCCATCTGGCAAAGTTTACATTTAGTTTGGTCTGCATCATCTGCTGGTGTGAGAAACTTTATTTAGGCACAGGTACACATAAGTACAATTATCATAAAATAGTGTAAGTTACCTAGGATAACCCAAAACTAAGTCAAAGTGACTTATTTCCATTGGCGTCCTTGGTGACTTAACCTGCCAGAGATACTGGTAACCCAGCCAGAGCCTGGCAGTAAGATACGATAAGATTTCGTTCGGATTTTTAACCCCGGAGGGTTAGCCACCCAGGATAACCCAAGAAAGACAGTACGTCATCGAGGACTGTCTGTCTTATTTTCATTGGGGTCCTCCAATCTTGTCCCCCAGGATGCGACCCACACCAGTCGACTAACATCCAGGTACCTATTTCATGCTAGGTGAACAGGACAACAGGTGTAAGGAAACGCGTCGAAATGTTTCCACCCCGCCGGGAATCCAACCCGGGCCCTCCGCGTGTGAAGCGAGAGCTTTGCCAGCTAGGCCACGGGGCCACCTGCCAAACAGGCCACGGGGTCACCTGCCAAACAGGCCACGGGGCCACCTGCCAAACAGGCCACGGGCCACCTGCCAAACAGGCCACGGGGCCACCTGCCAAACAGGCCACGGGGCCACCTGCCAGCCAGGACACGGGGCCACCTGCTAGCCAGGCCACGGGGCCACCTGCCAGCCAGGCCACGGGGCCACATACAAGTGACATACAAGAGTCTGCTGAGTCTGTTAGAGGCACCATAGACATTTCACATGTGGCTCCTCCTGCATGATAGAATGATGATAGATGGACTGACTGGTGTCAGTCTCCCTCAGTCTTAAGTCAATAAAGTTCAGTTGAAGTTATTTTCGTATTATTGTTCTCAAACTGCTAAATGACAGCCCAAGATTGTAATCTACCCCCTCTTTTGAAGGAGTTTGATTTTACCAATTGATTAGTTTTATCACGCATCTGAAGACCAATGTGAGATGGAGTTGACAGGTGTACTCTGACTCCACTGTCTCATCATATGTGGAAAATTTTGAATTTTCCTAAATTCACATGTGTAAATTTGAATAATACAATAATTGTGTAATATGATGCTGATTTGACCTTTTCGAGAAATTTCAGTGAGGGGAATGTAGAACAGCTGCTTAGTGACTCTGGAAAAGGAGACGCCATATTGAGTTTAATGTGTGAATGCTGGACTGAATTGTGCAATGGAATCAGGCGTTCTCGAAGGTCATTTGGTGTATATCGGCCTCAATTCATAATTTAGAAATTGCTGACATGTTCCTGCTGAAGAATTGGGATAAATAGTGTGGAAAACCCTTACAATTTGGCAGCAAGGATGGAAAAATAGAGGACTCCAATCCTTCCCAGCAACACACCTGAGCTAAGTGACGCTTACCCATAATGTACAGTAGTTTTTGCATTGTCCATCATAAATCCTAGTTGTAGAGGTAGCGTTAGGGTGTATCGAAAAAATAATTATGATCCAGTAATTAAATGGTAAGTGGTGATAGGAATTTCCTTTCTAATAACACTATTGTAATTTATGTCCTATAATTATATTTTGTGTACCCAGCAAGCCTAATCATATACAGTAGACATTATTTTTATAATTTACCATTATTGGTATAATGTTTAATATTGTAATTATTAATTTAATGTCAGATAGAGCTTTTTGTGTGAGTGGTGATAAGTGGGCATCGAAGGAGTTACAGTTCTGTGACCTACTGTGACTTAAGTCCCACTATCTCACCCAAAGCAAAATACACTTATTGATATCTATGATTCCCTTAATTTGCACATGACTAACCAAAAATTCTAATACAACTATTGCTTCATAATTCTTAAGCTAGTCATAAGTTTGCTTAAGACACTCCAATATAGAAACGGTATTATGTCAATACATCACCTTTATCATTAATATATAAACTAATTGTTAAATTCTTAAACTAATAATAATAATAATAATAGTTTATTTAGACATGGTACAATGATACATAGTTAGGTAGACATGATCATAGGTATAAATGAGATGTACATGCCAAAATTCAGTACCTCAATTTTGTAAACCTAGTTAATCACTACAATTACCTAACCTTACTATCAGTATAATCATTGTGTCACTATTGAGTAAGACCTATCATAAGACTGCCTGAAAAGTCTAGGCATACCTAGGCATATTATTGGCCATCTTGTAATATCTTCTTCATAAAATGTATAATAATATAAGTACACCCCACGTTGTATATTACTAGAAATAAAGAATTTGAATTTGAAAGTACTTGCCTGTAATAATTCAGGTAATACCCGGTAAACCTCATGCAGGTAATATACCTGGAGTATACATGGAGAGGGTTTCGGGGGTCAACGTCCCCACGGTTCGGTCTGTGACCAGGCCTCATGGTGGATCAGGGCCTAATCAACCAGGCTGTTACTGTTGGCCGCATGCAACCCGACGTATGAACCACAGCCCAGCTGGTCAGGTACTGACTTTAGGTGCCTGTCCAGCGCCTTCTTGAAGACAGCCAGGGGTGTACTGGTAAGTAAATTTATTCAGGTATACACAAATACAGTTACATAGATCATCATACATAGCAGCATATGTGTAGAAAACCCTCCAGGATAACCCAAAAAAGTCAGACAGAGTGACTTATTTCCATTGGGGTCCATTTAATACCTTAATATTATACACTGTAGTAGATACTAGTTATTATACTATAATTAAAAGGAATAAGGCCAAAGAGTTATTTACATGTACATGTATGGTAACTAAAAAAAAAATCATTCTCCTCCCTTTCTGTCGCTACATTCATTAGGTACCTTTTGACTCTCTTCTTGAACTGGCTCATGCTATGACTGGCTTTGACATGTGCAGGCAGTCTGTTCCATTCCTTTATTGCTGTACAATAAAAGGTGTTTGAAGCCTGGCCACTGACTGTGGGTACTACAAAGTTGTGCTCTCTCCCCCTAGTACTATGACTGCTTTGGTTCCCAGCCTTGACAAAATTGGCAGCAAGATATTCTGGACACTGTTTGTGAGCAATTTTATAAACTTGATTCAACTTAAGTTGTTTTACTCTGTCTTCAATATTCAGCATATCCAATTGTTGTAATTCATCCTGGCCTACATGTTCTCTTGGTCCCAGGTCCAGGATGAATCTTATCATTTTGTTCTGGGTGATTTGCAGTTTATCTTTCAGTTTTTTGTCAAGGTAGAGTATCATGAAGAGCAAGCGTAGTCAATATGACATTGTATAAGGGCTAGACATAGGGTCCTGCGAGCCTCAGTAGGTAGACACTGTGCTTGTCTGTACAGGAACTTCAGTCTGGCATTTGCTTGCTTTACTATACTGTTCCCTATCAATTCTCCTGACATGCATGGGTAAAAGGGGGATTCCCAGATATTTTACTGAGGAAACTGAAGTGATGGATTCCCCATTACACCGGACATTAAAATTATTTACCCTGCTCAGTTTATATTTCTGCCAAAGAGTATGGCTTCTGTTTTCCCGAGATGTAACGATAACTTGTTGTCTACTAACCATTTGCTGCAGGACTCCAGTTCCAGTGTTAATACATTAGCTATATCTTTTGGGTCTTTACCTGATACTAACAGAGCACTGTCATCCACATAGAATAGGAGTTTGCACTTGAAACTGATGGGGATGTCATTTACATAACACAGGAATACTAAGGGACCCAGAATACTACCTTGGGGAACTCCACATGCTATCGGCAGTGGTTCTGATTCTGCTTTGTTGATTTTGACAATTTGTTTCCTATTGCTAAGATAGGACTTAAACCAGTCTATGGAACCTATGCCGATAGCTTGAAGTTTCTTACATAATGCATTGTGGTTGACAGTATCGAAGGCCTTTTGGAAGTCTAAAGTTACCATTCCTATGAGGTTCCCTATCGACATTTCAGTTCTCATGTAATCCATCAGATTAATTAGGGAGGTGTCGGTTGAGTAAGAGTTCCTAAAGCCTGATTGGTAACTATGAAGAATGTTGTTGTCATTAAGATACTTCACTACTTGACAGTACACCGCCCTCTCTAGAATTTTGGATATTACACTGAGTAGAAATGTTCAAGATATGTCAAAGTATTTTATCCACAGTGGTATATTACAGACCATTCTGGAAAAATACCCTGATTTTGCTCCCTGTAAATAAAGCATTGCTACGTGTGTGTGTGTGTGTGTGTGTGTGTGTGTGTGTGTGTGTGTGTGTGTGTGTGTGTGTGTGTATGTGTGTGTGTGCGCGCGCGTGTTGATTGCCTTTTTGTCCTGTGCACATGTCGATTGAAGGCTGGCCTGGTGTGTGTGCGTGTGTGTACTCACCTATTTGTACTCACCTATTTGTGGTTGCAGGGTCGAGTCATAGCTCCTGGCCCCGCCTCTTCACTGATTGCTACTAGGTCCTCTCTCTCCCTGCTCCATGAGCTTTATCAAACCTAGTCTTAAAACTATGTATGGTTCCTGCCTCCACTATGTCGCTTTCCAAGCTATTCCACTTCCTGACAACTCTATGACTGAAGAAATACTTCCTAACATCCTTTGACTCATAGGAGTCTTCAACTTCCAATTTTGACCCCTTGTTTCTGTGTCCCCTCTCTGGAACATCTTGTCTCTGTCCACCTTATCTATTCCTCGCAGTATTTTATATGTCGTTATCATGTCTCCCTAACCCTCCTGTCTTCTAGTGTCGTCAGGCCGATTTCCCTTAACCTTTCTTCGTAGGACAATCCCCTTAGCTCTGGGACTAGTCTTGTTGCAAACCTTTGCACTTTCTCTAATTTCTTGACGTGCTTGACCAGGTGTGGGTTCCAAACTGGTGCTGCATACTCCAGTATGGGCCTGACGTATATGGTATACAGAGTCTTGAATGATTCCTTGGTGAGGTATTGGAACGCTATTCTTAGGTTTGCCAGCCGCCCGTATGCTGCAACAGTTATCTGATTGATGTGTGCCTCAGGAGATGTGCTCGGTATTATACTCACCCCAAGATCTTTTTCTTTGAGTGAGGTTTGCAGTCTTTGGCCACCTAGACTATACTCTGTCTGCGGTCTTCTTTGCCCTTCCCCGATATTCATGACTTTACATTTGGCAGGGTTAAATTCAAGGAGCCAGTTACTGGACCAGGCTTGCAGCCTGTCCAGGTCTCTTTGTATTCCTGCCTGATCCTCGACTGATTTGATTCTTCTCATTAACTTCACACCATCTGCAAACAGGGACACTTCTGAGTCTATCCCTTCCGTTATGTCATTCACATATACCAAAAACAGTACAGGTCCTATGACTGACCCTTGTGGAACTCCACTCGTCACAGGTGCCCACTCTGACATCTCGTCACGTACCATGACTCGTTGTTGCCTCCCTGTCAGATATTCTCTGATCCATTGCAGTGCTTTTCCTGTTACGTGTGCCTGATCCTCTAGCTTTTGCATTAATCTCTTGTGAGGAACTGTGTCGAACGCCTTCTTGCAGTCCAAAAAAATGCAGTCTATCCACCCCTCTCTCTCGTGTCTTACTTCTGTTACCTTGTCATAAAACTGCAGTAGGTTTGTGACACAGGATTTTCCTTCCCTGAAACCATGCTGGTTGTCGTTTATAAGCTTGTAAGTAAGTAAGTAAGTAAGTAAATTTACTTACATGTTTCATTACCTTTGTAACTTGTGAGTTCATTACCTTTGTAGCTTGTTAGTTCATTACCTTTGTAACTTGCTCAGCTATCATTACTTTGGGGTCCAGTCCCTGGACCCATTATGTACCTCTGTAATCTTTTGACTACCGCCCACAGGATGGGTATGGGGTGCATAATAAAGATATCAAACTAACACTGAGTATACTAACAGGCATATAGTTGCTGACATCAGACCTACTATTTTTCTTGAAGATAGGAGTAACTCTGGCCTCCTTGAACCCCTCTGGTACTGTATTAGTGGTGATGGACAGATTTATTATGTGAGCAATGGGGATTGCCAATTCAGAGGCACCATCTTTTAGGAACTTAGACGGGATGTTATCAGGGCCGGTGCTCTTAGTTGGGTTTAATCTGCTTAGTTCTTTTTGCACGAAGTCATGAGATACACTTACTAGTTGACAACTGTTTGGAGTTACCCCTTTATTGATATAGTATGTTTTAAACTTATCAGAGTCTGTGTTAAAGGTATTTGCTGCAGCTGGTAGCTTACTTACTAGTGTTGATGCGACAGTTGTGTAGTATGAATTAAAACAATTTGCCACTTTAGTTGTTTCGTGGCATACCTCGTTATCAACATTTAGTACTATGTTATGGCTATACCCCAACTGTTTTAGTTGTTGCCAGAGCTTTCTAGGGTTATTCTTGTACTCTTCGATTTTTGAGCAATAGTGCCTAGCCTTTGCGCCTTTTATAAGCCTCTGCACTCTGTTCCTCACCCTTTGGAATTCATTTAGCGCTGCAATATCCTGTCTATTTGCCTTTAATCTTTTTATCAACTGGTCTCTGAATTTCATATTATCTAATATCTCAGTAGTCATCCAGGGTTCAGTTCTACGTTTAATTCTAACCTCTTTGATTGGTTAGTTAGCTACCATTTGGTGCAATATTATCAAGGATGGCAGTGAACATTGTTTTGAATTTTTCCCAGGCATCATTTACGTCCGTGCAACTTGTTATCACTGACAAGTCACAATTGTGTAGCATATTTACCAGTGTTTCTTTATTGTAGTTTCTAGTTGACCTAATTTTTATTGTCCTGTGTAGGCCTATTCGTTCCCTAGTGATTTTCCTGGTATAGTAAATGATGAAACGATCACTGAGACCTGTGGTAATGACGCCTGACTGACGGTTACAAAGTATGTGGTCATTTAGGGTGGCTGAGAACTGTGTGATCCGGGTTGGTGTATTAATTAGTTGAGTGTAACTATTCAAATCCAGAATTTGCTTATACCTTTTACATAGCCCGTTATTTTGCTGTTGAAAACAGATGTTAAAGTCTCCCAGTATTACTGTCTCCACATTGTTATCAAGTCCGGACAAGACTCTCGAAAAGTCCTCTAAGAACTGGTCATAGGTGGGAGGGCGGTAACTAGGTCCTACTAAGATGGGTTTGGTCTTAGGAAGCAACACTTCAAACTATAGGATCTCCAGTTTACTGTTATTTAAATCAGGTCTTGGATTATAGGCTAAATCGTTCCTTATGTAGGCACATATCCCACCACCTTTTCTATTCCTATCTAAGCGTTTTATATTGTAACCTTCTATTTTGACCTCGTCATCAGTCACCGTATCATCCAACCAGGATTCCGAGATGGATATAACTGCCGCTCTAGTTCTGTTAGCTAGAATCCTAATCTCTGCCAGTTTTGGAAGAAGTGATCTTGCGTTGACATGAATAAAGTGAAGGCCTGTTTTCCTTAGACAATCATAATCATCAATAAATGGCAAGGGGTCATTAGCATTAAAAATAGGTAAATCAATGTCACCATTGCTAAAGGGTAACTGTGCCAAAGTGCAGTTGTTACAAACAAAATGAAATCTGGCACCATTACCATAATCAAACACACATCCCTTATGCACCCAACCCCTGACACCTGTCACATACGGTATGTTTACTGTTCTACTTTCGTACCTTAGTACAGTATATACATATGTCTGGTGGTGTCTGAGATATTAAAAATGGTTCTATTTGTGCATTACATAATAATAATAATAATAATAATAATAATAATAAATAATAATAATAATAATAATAATAATAATAATAATAATATTTTTATTTGGACATGATACAAAGAATTACATTTGGTTATTGAGATTACATGAGGTGTACATGCCAAAAGCCCCTAGTATGCAGGGCATTTTGGGCAGACTTAAAATTAACTTAAAACTAAATTGTAAGAATTTTTGTAGATAGTATACAATGAGTAAAGGTGAGTATTTAAGCTATGAAATTTGAACATAGTTTAGACATGACATTTTTTAAACAGTTTTGTACTTTTGTCTTCATTATAAAATTAATTAAATCAGATTAAACAAATTAAAGCAATAATAATAATAAAATAATAAAAAGTTATGGTTGATAATTTATAAAATAAGTAAAGTTGCATATCTAAGTTATAAAGTTTGAATATAAGTTGAACATATCAATTAATTGTAGCAATTTATTGTAGCAATGCAACTAATTGAGTGAGATAACAATTTAAAACAATTAATTGCATTGCAGTTAGTTTACGTGGTCATTATAATGTAAGTGTTGTGGAAATAATTAGCTAAGTATGTATTATTCATAACAGGTTTTACATTTATTCATTCGTTCATTCATACATTACATTCAATTGATTAGTCAGGTTTTTACGTTAGGTGATTATTCTACTTTGCTGGGAATGTTTGATATGGAGCAATTAGCTTTGGGTGAGAAGGTGGTTTTTTAGCATCGTTTTGAATTGGGGTACAGGTAGGGTTTCTTTGGCAATGACAGGTAATGAATTCCAAATTTTCGTGCCTTTTATATGCATTGAGTTTTTACATAGTGTTAGGTGGACACGGGGAACATCGAGGAGTGATCTGTGTCTAGTGTTATGGTCATGTGTCCTGATAAAATTAGTAAGGAGAAGTTTGAGTGGTGGGTTAATATTTGCATAGAGTGTTCTATGTATGTAATAGGCACAGTAGAAAGTATGGATGTCTTGTATGGTGAGTAAGTTTAGGTTTTTGAATATTGGTGGAGTATGTTGCCTGGAGTGAGAATTTGTTATCATTCTAACTGCTGCCTTTTGTTGTGTTATTAGTGGTCTGAGATGAGTTATTGATGTAGAGCCCCATGCGAAGATTCCATAGGTGAGGTAGGGGTAAATGAGTGAGTGATATAGGGTAAGGAGAGCTGGTTGTGGAACATAGAACCGTATCTTGGATAGTATTCCCACGGTCTTTGAGACTTTCTTGGAGATTTGTTGTATATGTGTCTGAAATTTGAGGCCACTGTCAAGATGGATTCCTAAGAATTTTCCCTCTGTGAGTTTTGCGATAGGGGACCCGTTTATCATTATGTTAAGTGGTGCGTTTGTAGCTCTGTTCCCAACCTGGATAAAATAGGTTTTATCAATATTGAGAGTAAGTTTGTTGGTCATCATCCAGGTACATATTTTCTGCAATTCAGTATTTGCAGTGTTGGCTAGTGTGTCTGGGCTTGGGTGAGAGATAACGTATGTAGTGTAATCTGCAAAAAGTATGGGTTTGAGTAGTTGAGATGCATTTGGTAGGTCGTTAATGTAAATGAGAAAGAGTAGTGGGCCAAGAACACTTCCCTGTGGGACACCTACGGTAATAGTTTGCGCGGTGGAGCTAGCTCCATTTGTGTACACATATTGGTTTCTGTTGCTATGGTATGATTTTAGGTAGTTTAGGGAGTGTCCTCTTATACCATAGTGCGATAATTTTAAGTGTAACAGATCATGGTCAACAGTATCAAAAGCTTTACGTAAATCAATGAAGATT
Source organism: Cherax destructor (assembly GCA_009830355.1). NCBI lineage: Eukaryota > Metazoa > Arthropoda > Malacostraca > Decapoda > Parastacidae > Cherax > Cherax destructor. The sequence continues at coordinate 10,394 of WNWK01018290.1, read as the reverse complement.
CCCACTGGGATTTCTTTTTTCTCAAGGGCGGTGTAAATTATTTCTAACATGTGTATAATGGCATCATTTGTATTTTTATTAGGCCTGAATCCAAATTGACAGTGGTTGAGTACGTTGTTGGAGGTGAGGTAGGAATATATTTGTCTATGAATTAATTTTTCAAAGATTTTGGAGAGAAGGGGTAAGTTAGATATCGGCCTGTAGTTATTCAGGTCTGCTTGATCTCCTCCCTTATGTATTGGGGTGACCCTCGCTATTTTGAGTATTGATGGGAAGGTAGAGGATTCAATCGATTTGTTAAAAAGTGTTGCAATAATTGGTGAGAGAACTTGAGAGGATTTTTTGTATATATAAGGTGGTAAGTTATTTAGGTCACCTTCTTTGTTTTTTAATGTGTTGATTATAAGTGAAACTTCTATTGGGTTGGTTGGGGCTAGGAATAGTGTGTTCGGATAGGTGCCAGTGAGATAGTCGTTAGGTGGAGTATTAGAACTTGGGATTTTGCTTGCCAACTTTTTACCTATGGTGAAGAAGAAATCATTGAGTTTGTTTGCTGTTTCAATAGGTGGGAGTAGGGGTTCATCTGGTTTTGTTAGTTTGATTGTTCTGTTTGTGGATATCTTTTTTGTTCCTAGAATTTCAGATAGGGTTTTCCAGGTCTTTTTTATATCACCTTTTAAGTTATGTAATCTGTTCTCATAGTACAGTTTTTTTGACCTTCTTATCATTAATATTATTATTATAATCAAATAGAAGCGCTAAACCACAGGGGTTATACAGCGCTGCAGGTTATTGTAGGATGCAGGGAGAATGGGTTGTAAGAGGGAGATGGACGATTAGTAGGGTATGGAGTGCTAGATGACGGTGGGTAGTGCAGGGGTGGATGGTAGCAAGAGATCGAGGTAGAAGGGACTGAGGGAGGTGCTAGAGGTATAATCTTCAGAGTTTGTGTAGTAAGTCAGTTTCTGTCAAAAAGTCAACAAGAGAGTCAGGATTAAAGGAGGGTCCATCTGCAAGAAGGGAAGGTAAAGAAAGGGCCGCAGAGCGAAGACGTCGTTGGAGGTAAATTCTGCATGCTCGTTGATAGAGTGGGCAGTCCAACAGGATATGTCGAACAGACACTGGAACCTGACAATGCTCACAGAGAGGGGCAGGGAGCCTCTCCATGAGATACCCGTGAGTAAGACGAGTGTGGCCGATGCGAAGACGGGAGAGAGTAGTCTCCCAACCTCGACATTGGTGACAAGAAGAAGGCCAGAAACCTATAACCGGTTTAACAGAATGAAGTTTGTTATTCAGCAGGTCAGACCAGCGTTGTTGCCAACGGGTGCGAAGGTGGGTAGCAATGACCGCAAAATAGTCCGTGAATGGAACACCTCTATATGAAACTGGAAGGTCATGTACTGCTGACCGCGCAGCAGTGTCTGCCTGTTCATTGCCCTGTACGTCAACATGACCAGGGACCCAACAAAAAACAATACCTTTATGCTTGCTAAAGATACGGCATAACCAAAGGTGGATACGAAGAACTAGGGGGTGAGGTGTATCAATTTTACGGATAGCCTGTAAAGCACTAAGGGAGTCTGAAACGACCACAAATGGTGACTCAGGCATAGATGCAATACGGATAAGTGCCACAAGAATGGCATACAATTCAGCCGTAAATATGCTAGCCGAGGGTAATAGATTCCCTCGTACAACGCTGTCCGGAAACACTGCTGCGAATCCGACGCCGTCAGATGACTTTGAACCATCGGTGTATACTGCGATGGCATGGGAATGAGAACGGAAGTGGTCTAGAAAGAAAGAGCGAGAAGCCGCCGTAGGTAGTTGGGCTTTCGCGCAAGGTAGAGGAATAGAACAGACACGGACAGCAGGAACTTCCCAAGGGGGTAGGGGAAAGGGAGATGTCACATGAACATATAGAGGTGGGAGCTGAAGGGAAGACACGAGTGAATGTAGACGAAGAGAAAAAGGACGAAGAAAGCAGGGGCGACGAACAAATAAAGAGCGCCTACTAACATCTGTAACAATCCTATACATGGAAGGATTGCGGAGGTCATGAGAGCGAACATAATAGCGAATGCAATGTGCATCTCGACGATCGGACAAGGATGGAATGTTCGCTTCTACATAGAGGCTCTCAACCGGGGAAGAACGAAAAGCACCAAGGCATAAGCGTAATCCCTGGTGATGGATGGGATTAAGGCTGGAAAGAGTGGCAGGAGAAGCTGCCGAATATATCTGGTCACCATAATCGAGTTTCGATAAAATTAGGGCCGAATGTAGGCGAAGGAGAGTTCTACGATCAGCCCCCATGAAAGATGTGCGAGGGTTTTAAGGAGGTTCAGCCGGCTATGACAAGTCGCCTTCAGAGAGGTAATGTGAGGTTTCCAGGACAATCTGCGGTCAAACAGGAGGCCGAGAAACCTGACTGTATCACGTTCTGGGATACGTGAGCCGTATAGGTACAATGGATGATCAGAGACCACTGAACGTCTAGTGAACGTAATTTGATGAGTTTTGCCACTAGAAAATTTAAACCCGTGAGTGGTGGCCCAATCAGAAACCCGGTTGATGGCATGCTGCAGAGAAACTGAAATGAGGTGACAGTCAGCACCTGCACAAGCTATAGCAAAGTCATCCACATAGAGCGATGACCAAATATTGGATGGGAGAACAGATGCCAGATTATTTATAGCAAGCAGAAAGAGTGTTGTGCTCAGAACACATCCCTGAGGGACACCTTCAGCTTGGACAAATTCCGGGGAGAGTTCATTACTAACCCGGACTCGGAAATGTCTGTCAGTTAAGAAGGCCTTAAGAAAGAATGGTAGGTTGCCTCGGAGGCCTAAGGAGTGGGCCTGGGCCAAGATATTATATCTCCAAGTTGTGTCATAAGCCTTCTCAAGGTCGAAAAAGATAGCGATAACCGAATGGTTATTCGCAAAGGCATTACGAATATACGTATCCAAGCGCAGCAAGGGGTCAATGGCAGAACGACCCTTACGGAAGCCATATTGACTAGGGGAGAGACTATTGTGAGTCTCTAAATACCACATCAAACGTCTATTAACTAGACGTTCCATCACCTTAGGTTTGATGAGTAGCGTTTTGTTTGTTCTCTTGATATTTGTCCCATTCTGTACTGTTTTTCATATAGGTGCTTTATATTAATGGACTTGAGTATGCTGGGGGTTAGCCAGGGACTATTTAATCTTTTAGTTGTGATTTGTTTAGTTTTTTTAGGGCAGTGCTTATTATAGAGGTATTGGGTCTTTTTAAGAAAATTATTAATACATAAGTCAGTATCTGGGAAGACCAAGGAGAATGTTGTGGAAACATCGAACCCATTCTCCGTGCTACCCGATGAATGTGAGTCGACTTCTGGGAGCGTCACGACGAACGACACCAAGGAAGGTAAAAACATTGTTGTTGTTGGGAACAGCCAGGTTAGGTACATGGATAAGGCCTTCTGTTTGAATGATAGGAGTAGGAGACAGAGGGTTTGCTTTCCTGGGGCTGGGATGGAGGATATTGTTAGCCGTCTGGACGACATCATGAGAGGTAATGGGAGCAATCCTATTATCTGTCTCAGTGGAAATAAATGGTATAAAATACCGACACAATGGAAAAATAAACACATAAGCAGTATAATGTGATCCTTATTGCACGTTTGCCCACGCAGTGCTTTATCGAGTCACAGACAGATCTGTCTGTGACTCGATAAAGCCCACTGCGTGGGCGAAACGTTGTCAATAAAGGATCACATTATACTGCTTATGTGTTTATTTTTCCATCTGTCTCAGTGTTGGAGGCAACGATGTTGGCAGACGTAGGAGTGAGGACCTGACTTGCAGGTTTAGGTCAGCAATAGACATAATTAGGAAGAAGGGTGGGAACCCTGTCATATGTAGTATTTTGCCAATTAGAGGAGTTGGAAATGAATGGCTGTCCAGGGCAATTGGTGTCAATTGCTGGCTGGACAAATACTGTAAGGAAAATGCAGTAACATTCATTGACAACTGGGACCTCTTCTATGGCAGAAATGACATGTATGCCAGGGATGGGGTTCACTTATCCAGGTCTGGGGTGGGGGCACTGGCAACTGCAGTAGAGGGAGCTGTTAGGGTTTTAAACTAGAAATAGTTAGTGGTATGGGTTTTTGGGGGAAAACAGTTAAGTCCCAGTGTAGTAATATTATAAGTTCTAGGAGAACTAGTAATAGGCAGAATAAGGTGGATACTGGAAAGCCAGTGGCACTAGATGACAAGGACAGTAATAGGTATAGAGGAAAAACAGAAATGAGCAGGAAGGGTAAAGAGAATGGAGGGTCTTTAAATGTATATTACACTAATTGTCGTAGTGCTAGGAATAAGATGGACGAGTTGAGATTACTTGCTAGTGTGGGTAATATTGATGTTTTTTGCAATAACTGAGACGTGGTTAAATATGAAATATCGGGACATGCCTGCTGAATGTCACATCCAGAGTTTTAAATTGTTCCAAGTAGACAGAAGTATCGGGAAGGGGAATGGGGTGGCACTCTATGTCCGTGATCATTTAAATTGTTGCATAAAAATGGGCATAAAGTCTGAAATAATACATACAGAGTCTGTCTGGATAGAATTTTCAGAGGGGTGTGAAAAAATTATTTTAGGCGTGATATATCGTCCTCCAAACTTAGATAGGGAACAAGGGAGACTACTCTGGGAGGAAATTGTTAAGGCTACATGGCATGATAACGTAGTAATTCTAGGGGACTTTAACTTTAGTCAGATTGATTGGAATTTCTTGACAGGGAATTTAGAATCTAACGACTTTTTAGAAGTTTTTCAGGATTGTTTTTTGAAGCAGTTTGTGACAGAACCTACAAGGGGAAATAACCTACTTGACTTGGTTCTGGCAAACAAGGAATCCCTTGTTAATAATTTAGAAATTACAGAGGAACTCTGCACAAGCGATCACAAGTCAATTATGTTTAGCACTGAATGGATATGATAGTAGGGATAATTCAGTAACAGTCCCAGACTTTTGCTTAGCAGATTATTAAGGGCTTAGAGAACACTTATCAACTGTGGATTGGGGTAACAAAGAGAGCTATCAATATGACAGCCTTCTTAACACTATACAGGCAGCCAAAAGAACATTTATCCCATATAAAGAAATCAAATAGAAATGACCCAAAATAGATGAATAATAGGCTCAAATATCTTTTAGGGAAGAAGAAAGGAATGTATAGGAGCATAAATAGAGGTGAGGGTCATCTTATAAATCAGTATACTGACATTAAGAGGGACATTAAAATGGGTATAAGAAAAGCTAAACGGGACTATGAAATTAAAGTTGCTCGGGATTCAAAAACTAACCCAAAAAGTTTTTTCCAGGTTTATAGAACAAAAGTTAGGGATAAGATAGGTCCCCTTTAAAATAACTCTGGGCATCTTACTGACAAGGAGAATGATATGTGCTCTATTATTCATAATTATTTTCTCTCGGTTTTCACACAGGAAGACACTAATAATATCCCAGTAAATAATTTTTTAGAGTCCCTGAAGAAGATAAATTATGTAATATCACAGTCACTAGCGAAATGGTTATAAGAACATAAGAACATAAGAAAGGAGGAACACTGCAGCAGGCCTGTTGGCCCATACTAGGCAGGTCCTTCACAATCCGTCCCACTAACAGAATATTTGCTCAACCCAATTTTCAATGCTACCCAAGAAATAAGCTTTGACAATTCTACCCACTCATGCGCGAGTCCCACTCAAATCCAACCCCTCTCACTCATGAATTTATCCAACCTAAATTTGAAACTACCCAAGGTCCTAGCTTCAATAACCCTACTAGGCAGACTGTTCCACTCATCAACTACCCTATTTCCAAACCAATACTTTCCTATATCCTTTCTAAATCTAAACTTATCTAACTTGAATCCATTATTGCGGGTTCTCTCTTGGAGAGATATCCTCAAGACCTTATTTATATCCCCTTTGTTAATACCCATTTTCCACTTGTATACCTCGATCATGTCTCCCCTCATTCTACGTCTTACAAGTGAATGTAATTTTAGGGTCTTCAATCTTTCTTCGTAAGGAAGATTTCTAATGCTATGTATTAATTTAGTCATTCTACGCTGAATGTTTTCTAACGAATTTATGTCCATTCTGTAATATGGAGACCAGAACTGAGCTGCGTAATCTAGGTGAGGCCTTACTAATGATGTATAAAGCTGTAATATAACCTCTGGACTTCTGTTGATAACACTTCTTGATATAAATCCCAGTAATCTATTTGCCTTATTACGTACGCTTAGGCATTGCTGTCTTGGTTTAAGGTTGCTGCTTACCATCACCCCCAAGTCCTTCTCGCAATCTGTATGGCTAAGTTCTACGTTATTTAACTTATAAGTGCTTGGGTTATGGACACTCCCGAGCTTCAGAACCTTGCATTTATCTACATTGAACTGCATCTGCCACTTTTCTGACCACGAATTAAGTTTGTCTAAATCTTCCTGAAGTTCTATGACTTCTATGTTTGAATCAATTATCCTACCTATCTTCGTGTCGTCGGCGAATTAGCTCATATCACTAGTAATTCCTCATCAAGGTCATTGATATATATTATAAATAACAATGGGCCTAAGACTGATCCCTGTGGAACACCACTTGTTACAAGTCCCCATTCGGATTTAACCCCATTTATGCACACTCTCTGCTTCCTATTGGTAGCCATGATCGATAAAGCACTGCGTGGGCGAACGTTGTCAATAAAGGGTCACATTATACCTATGTGTTTATTTCATTGTGTCATTTTACCATTTATTTTCCTGATCCTGCAGCACTTCCCAATGCCATGAGCTGCCACTTTCTTTAACAGTCTCTGGTGCGGTACTCTATCAAAAGCCTTACTAAAGTCTAAATAAACAATATCGAATTCTTTATCGTGATCAACAGCCTCAAAAGCTTTACTGAAGAAGGTTAATAAATTAGATAGGCAGGAACGGCCCCTCGTGAATCCATGCTGGGTATCATTAATCAAATTATGGTTATCTAGATGGCTTCTAATAATATCAGCTATAATTGACTCTAGTAATTTGCCTACAATTATGAAACAAGTAGACCGTCTGAAACAAAATAAATCACCGGGTCCTGATGAGCTTTTTTGAGCACAATTTATAATGTTACATCCTACCTAATGAACATAGCTAAGTCAAATAATGTCAAATAATAGTCAAAGAGGTAAAATAATAATATAAAGCAAATATTAACGATTTAGCTATTATCGAGAATATCAGCAATATAAAATTATAGAAAATGGAAATATACATCAATCACATATAAATATATATATACATTGGGGCCCAATTCTGGGGTCGCAATACTCTAATATAAACCCTCCACTCAAAATTCTCCTCACCAACTTTAATAGGACCCATGACTACAATACAAGACACAGATCACTTTTTGATATACCCCGAGTCCATATCAACCTATGTTAAAATTCTATGCACATAAAGAGCCCCAGAATCTGGAATTCATTACCAGTAAATACTAAGATAACCTTGTCTGAAAATCAACTTAAGACTCTTCTCAAAAACCACCTACTCACCCTAAACTAAATACTCATACTGTAAATTACTTTCAAAAAAGCTCAATATTATTTTCCTATAACATAATTTAAATTTTTACTAATATGTTACCCCCTACTCACCCTAAACTAAATACTCATACTATAAATTATTTTCAAAAATGCTCAATGCTATTTTCCTTAAGATAATCTCAATTTTTACTATTATATTACCATCCTCCTAAACACTTGTTACAATGTAATATCATCATATTGTAATTTGAACAATCAAATATATAATTTGAACAGTGTAATATCATCATGGAAATAAATGGTATAAAATACCGACACAATGGAAAAATAAACACATAAGCAGTATAATGTGATCCTTTATTGACAACGTTTCGCCCACGCAGTGGGCTTTATCAAGTCACAGACAGATCTGTAAGTGACTCGATAAAGCCCACTGCGTGGGCGAAACGTTGTCAATAAAGGATCACATTATACTGCTTATGTGTTTATTTTTCCGTAATATCATCATATTGTAATTTGAACAATCAAATATATAACTAGAATAAACTCAATCAATTTCTTTAATATTATGTACATAGTCTATAAGTCATTAGATTAAGCTGCCCCTAATGCCATGGCATGTAAGTGGCTCTCCTTGCACTTCAGTTTATGATTGAAACTACAAATATCTATGTAAAATTGCAATTAAATAAAATTTGTTTGTTTGTTTTGTTTGACTTGAGTAGCTTACTCATTTCTTTGCTATCATCTGTGTAAGACCCATCTCGTCTAAGTAGGGGCCCACAACTAGTAGGATGTTGTTCTCGACTTTGATTTGGCATAAGAAAAGAAATATTTTGGGTTTCTTTCAATTTCATTTATGGCTTTTACTTCTTCCCGCGTTTCTTGACTCCTGTAAGATTCCTTTAGCTTTAGTTCGATGTTAGCTATTTCTCTGACCAGTGTCTACCTACATATTACAGATATATTGGCCTCTTTTAGCCGCTCTGTTATTCTTTGCCTTTGCCTGTATAGGGAATGCCTTTCTCTTTCTAGTTTACATCTTCTCTTCCTTTTCCTCGAGTACCACAGAGTTAATTTGTTCTAGACATAGGTTTGGATCCGTGTTGCTTAGGCTAACTTCCCAGTTTACATTTAGGACCTGGTTGACTTGGTCCCACATTATGTTTTTGTTATTGAAATTGAATTTGGTGAGGGCTCCCTCGTGACTGATCACATTTTGTTAGTCTGGGGCCCGGGTCATACATGTCTGAACCTCTTATTATGTTGTGATCTGAGTACGTATATTGTTTTTGATATGGTAATATTTCGTATCAGATCATCAATATATTTTCCAGTCTTGTTGGCTCTATTATTTGCTGGCTTAAGGTGAATTTGGTGCAGAGATTTAAAAGTTGGTGTGTGTGCGAGATTTCATCTGAGCTGCCTCCTGGGGTTATCTCTGCTACAACATTATTTGATACATTCCTCCATTTTAGGTACTCACATAATAATAATTCACACCATACTTATGTCTGGCATCTGACACAAACATCCCACAATTGATACTTAATTGAGGAGTTGAGAGCATTTATGGGAGATAAAAAATTAGTTTACAATTAAAGTGTTAACCTCTGATATATATGGAAGCATTTGAGTGCAAGAAGTATGGCAAAGTTCAGTTTGAAGTTGTTGACATAAGAACATAAGAAAGGAGGAACACTGCAGCAATCCTGTTGGCCCATACTAGGCAAGTCCTTCACAATCGCCGGGTCCTGATGAGCTTTTTGCAAGGGTTCTTAAGGAATGCAAAATGGAACTCTGTGAACCAATATCTAACATTTTTAATTTATCTCTTCAAACAGGTGTAGTGTCTGATATGTGGAAGATGGCTAATGTAATTCCTATTTTAAAAGCAGGGGACAAGTCACTACCGTCAAATTACCGCCCAATAAGCCTAACCTCAATTGTAGGCAAATTATTAGTGTCAATTATAGCTGATATTATTAGAAGCCATTTATATAACCATAATTTGATTAATAATACTCAGCATGGATTCACCAGGGGCTGTTCCTGCCTATCTAATTTATTAACCTTCTTTAGTAAAGCTTTTGAGGCTGTTGATCATAAGAACATAAGAACATAAGAAAGGAGGAACACTGCAGCAGGCCTGTTGGCCCATACTAGGCAGGTCCTTCACAATCCGTCCCACTAACAGAATATTTGCTCAACCCAATTTTCAATGCTACCCAAGAAATAAGCTTTGACAATTCTACCCACTCATGCGCGAGTCCCACTCAAATCCAACCCCTCTCACTCATGAATTTATCCAACCTAAATTTGAAACTACCCAAGGTCCTAGCTTCAATAACCCTACTAGGCAGACTGTTCCACTCATCAACTACCCTATTTCCAAACCAATACTTTCCTATATCCTTTCTAAATCTAAACTTATCTAACTTGAATCCATTATTGCGGGTTCTCTCTGGAAGATATCCTCAAGACCTTATTTATATCCCCTTTGTTAATACCCATTTTCCACTTGTATACCTCGATCATGTCTCCCCTCATTCTACGTCTTACAAGTGAATGTAATTTTAGGGTCTTCAATCTTTCTTCGTAAGGAAGATTTCTAATGCTATGTATTAATTTAGTCATTCTACGCTGAATGTTTTCTAACGAATTTATGTCCATTCTGTAATATGGAGACCAGAACTGAGCTGCGTAATCTAGGTGAGGCCTTACTAATGATGTATAAAGCTGTAATATAACCTCTGGACTTCTGTGTAACACTTCTTGATATAAATCCC
>WNWK01018289.1:0-40308 GCA_009830355.1 Cherax destructor | reverse complement strand
AATCGAAGACTAAATAAAATTTTTTATGAGTCACAGAACTTACGCCCATGCCTATCTGACATCACCCTGACGCCAAATGACTGAAAAGGCAAATAAGGGCCCATGCATTTCCCAGGCCCAGACTCATGGAACCCCCTGTTCATCAAGAACTGCAAGGAGCCCCTATCACGTGCTTTAACATCCTATGAGGGGAGCATGGACACTGGGGTCGCCCCGCAGTTACTAAAAACAACAGACATAGCCCCACTCCACAAAGGGGGCAGTAAAGCAATGAAAGAACTACAGACCAATAGCGCTAACGTCCCATATCATAAAATCTTGAAAGGGTTCTAAGAAGCAAGATCCCCACTCATCTAGATACCCATCAATTACACACCAGTTCAGCACGGGTTTAGAGCAGATGGCTCCGTCTGTCCCAACTACGGGACCACTACGACCAGGTTCTAGATGCTCTAGAAGACAAACAGAATGCAGATGTTATATACACAGACTTTGCAAAGCCTTTGACAAGTGTGACCATGGTGTAATAGCACACAAAAATGCGTTATAAAGGAATAACGGGAAAAGTTGTAGATGGATCTAAAATTTTCCTAACAAGAAGAACAGAGTAAAGTCTGAGGCAGCTAATGTGAAAAGCTCTGTTCCACAAGGCAAGTACTGCTCCCATCCTGTTCCTCATCCTCATATCGGACAGACAGGGATATAAGCCACAGTGCCGTGTCTTCCTTTCCAGATGACCCCCGAATCTGTATGACAGTGTCCACCGTTGAAGACACTGCAAGACTCCAAGCAGACATAAACCAAATTTTAAATGGCTGCAGAAAACAATATGAAGTTCAATGATGAGAAATTTCAATTACTCAGATACGGAAAACGTGAGGAAATTAAACCCATCGGATACAACAATTCCAACCACACAAAAACGAAAAACTAATGTCAAAGACCTGGGATGATCATGTGAGGATCTCACCTTCAAGGACCATACTACCGTAGCAATCATCTGCTAGAAAAATGACAGGATGGATAATGAGAACCTTCAAAACCAGGATCAAGCCCATTTTGACACTTTAAACGTTGTTCTATCTAGGCTGGAATATTGTTCCCAACTAACTGCACCTTCAAGGCGGTAAATTCTGACCTTGATAATGTGCAGAGAACCTTCACGGCACGCATAACTGCGATAAACCACCTCAATTACTGGGAACGCTGAAGTTCCTAAACATGTACTTTAGAATGCAGGCGGGGAGATACATTGTTATATACACGTGGAAAATTCTCGAGGGATTAGTACCAAACTTAAGAAAATCACTCCTACGAAAGGAAAAAACTCGGCAGGAGATGTAACATCCCACCTATGAAAGCAGGATGCCACTAGCACGTTGAGGGACAACATATTAAAATGTCAGGGGCCCAAGATTGTTCAACTGCTCCCAGCATACATGGGGATTACCAACAAACCCCTGGCTGTCTTCAAGCAGGCACTGGCCAGGCACCTAAGTCGGTACCTGACCAGCCAGGCTGTGGCTCGTACGTTGGACTGCGTGGCCAGTAGTAACAGCCTGGTTGATCAGGCTCTGGTCCAACATTAGGCCTGGTCACAGACCGGCCGGTGGCGTTGACCCCTGGAATTCTGTCCAGGTAAACTCCAGGTAAACTGTATCAATATTTTTAAATACAACTTTGATATTAAAAGTCTTAAGAAGGGAAGACATATCAACCAAGTTTTCATGGTAAGGACAACCAACATATTATTAGTTGAATAAGGTTGGTTGTCCATTTTGGATTGTAAAAGTATTTCTAGCTATTTTAAAGAATTTATCAACTACGTTTCTTGGGTATTTTAGATCATTAGCTATTTCATAAATTTTGGAGATTTCTTCATCTATGAACTCTGGACTACAAATACGTAAAGCTCTCAAAAACACTGATGAGAAACCGACAGTTTAACTCCATCTTGATGTGAAGAATAATAGTGTACATAGGAACAGTTATTTGTAGGTTTTCTGTAAATTTTAAATTTAAAATCATTGTTTTTTTTATTAACACATCGGCCGATTCCCACCAAGGCAGGGTGGCCCGAAAAGAAAAACTTTCGTCATCATTCACTCCATCACTGTCTTGCCAGAGGGGTGCTTTACACTACAGTTATAAAACTGCAACATTAACACCCTCCTTCAGAGTGCAGACACTGTACTTCCCATCTCCAGGACTTAAGTCCGGCTTGCCGGTTTCCTGAATCCTTCATAAATGTTACTTTGCTCACACTCCAACAGCACGTCAAGTATTAAAAACCATTTGTCTCCATTCACTCCTATCAAATACGCACACGCATGCTTGCTGGAAATCCAAGCCCTCGCACACAAAACCTCTTTACCCCCTCCTCCAAACTTTCCTAGGCCGACCCCTACCCCGCCTTCCCTCCACTACAGATTTATACACTCTCGAGGTCATTCTGTTTCGTTCCATTCTCTCTACATGTCCGAACCACCTCAACAACCCCTCCTCAGCCCTCTGGATAATAGGTTTGGTAATCCCACACCTCCTCCTAATTTCCAAACTCCGAATTCTCTGCATTATATTCACACCACACATTGACCTCAGACATGACATCTCCACTGTCTCCAGCCTTCTCCTCGTTGCGACATTCATCACCCATGCTTCACACCCATATAAGAGTGTTGGTATAACTATACTCTCATACTTTCCCCTCTTAACTTCCATGGACAAAGTTCTTTTTCTCCACAGACTCCGAAGTGCACCACTCACCCTTTTCCCCTCATCAATTCTATGATTTACCTCATCCTTCATAGACCCATCTGCTGACATGTCCACTCCCAAATATCTGAATACATTCACCTCTTAACCCCACACCTCTTGCCAAGACCCTCGCATTCACTTCTCTTACAACCCCATCTATAAATATATTGAACAACCACGGTGACATCACACATTCCTGTCTAAGGCCTACTTTTACCGAAAAATAATCTCCCTCTCTCCTACACACTCTAACCTGAGCCTCACTATCCTCATAAAAGCTCTTCACTGCTTTCAATAACCTACCTCCTATTCCATACACCTGCAACATCTGCCACATTGCCCCCTATCCACCCTATCATACGCCTTTTCCAAATCCATAAATGCCACAAAAACCTCTTTATCCTTATCCAAATACTGTTCACCTATATGCTTTACTGCAAACACTTGGTCTACACACCCCCTACCTTTCCTAAAGCCACCTTGTTCATCTGCTATTCTGCTCTCCGTCTTACTCTTAATTCTTTCTATAATAACTCTACCATACACTTTACCTGGTATACTCAACAGACTTATTCCCCTATAATTTTTGCACTCTCTTTTGTCCCCTTTGCCTTTATACAAAGGAACAATACACACTTTCTGCCAGTCCCTAGGTACCTTACCCTCTTCCATACATGTATTAAATAATAGCACCAACCACTCCAAAACTATATCTCCGCCTGCTTTTAACATTTCTTCCTTTATCCCATCAATCCCAGCTGCCTTACCCCTTTCATTCTACCCACTGCCTCACGAACTTCCCTCACACTCACAACTGGCTCTTCCGCACTCCTACAAGATGTTATTCCCCCTGCCCTATACACGAAATCACAGCTTCCTGTCTTCATCAACATTTAAGAACTCCTCAAAATATTCCCTCCATCTTCCCAATACCTCTAACTCTCCATTTAATAACTCTCCTCTCCTATTTTTACTGTCAAATCCATTTGTTCCCTAGGCTTCCTCAACTTATTAATCTCACTCCAAAACTTTTCTTATTTTCAACAAAATTTGTTGATAACATCTCACCCATTCTCTCATTTGCTCTCTTTTTACATTGCTTGACCACTCTCTTAACCTCTTTTTTTCTTCATATACTCTTCCCTCCTTGCATCACTTCTACTTTGTAAAACCTCTCATATGCAAACTTTTCTCCTTACTACTCTCTTACATCATCATTCCACCAATCGCTCATCTTCCTCCTCGCACCCACTCGCCTGTAACCACAAACTTCTGCTGAACACTCTAACACTACATTCTTTAACCTACTCCATACATCTTCGACCCCATTGCCTACACTCCACTAGCCCATCTATCCTCCAATAGTTGTTTATATCTTACCCTTACTGCCTCCTCTTTTAGTTTATAAACCTTCACCTCTCTTACATACTGCTTTTATTTTCCTTGTATCCCATCTACCTTTACTCCCACTTTAGCTACAACTAAAAGTGATCTGATATATCTGTGGCCCTCTATAAACATGTACATCCTGGGAAGTCTACTCAACAGTCTTTTATCTACCAATACATAGTCCAACAAACTACTGTCATTACGCCCTACATCATATCTTGTATACTTATTTATCCTCTTTTTCTTAAAATATTTATTACCTATAACTAAACCCCTTTCTATACAAAGTTCAATCAAAGGGCTCCCATTTTCATTTACACCTGGCACCCCAAACTTACCTACCACACCCTCTCTACATGTTTCTCCTACTTTAGCATTTAGGTCCCCTACTACGATTACTCTCTTACTTGGTTCAAGGTTCCTATACATTCGCTTAACATCTCCCAAAATTCTCTCTCTCCTCTACACCCTCTCTTCTCCAGGTGCATACACGCTTATTATAACCCACTTTTCGCATCCGACCCTTATTTTAATCCACATAATCCTTGAATTTACACATTTATATTCCCTCTTCTCCTTCCATAACTGGTCCTTCAACATTATTGCTACCCCTTCCTTAGCTCTAACTCTCTCAGATACTCCTGACTTAATCTCATTTATTTCTCCCACTGAAACTCGCCTACCCCTTCAGCTTTGTTTCGCTTAGGGCCAGGACATCCAACTTCTTTTCATTCATAACATCAGCAATCATCTCTTTCTTATCATCAGCACTACATCCATGCACATTCAAACATCCCAGTTTTATAAAGCTTTTCTTATTCGTTTTTTAGTAAATGTGTACAGGAGAAGGGGTTACTAGCCCATTGCTCCCGGCATTTTAGTCGCCTTATACGACACGCATGGCTTACGGAGGAAGAATTCTTTTCCACTTCCCCATGGACAATAGAGGAAATAAAGAAGAACAAGAACTATTAAGAAAAAGAATAAAAACATAGATGTGTGTATGTATATATATGCATGTGCATGCCTATGTAGTGTAACCTACATGTAAGTAGAAGTAGCTAGATATACCTGTTATCCAGCGTGTTTATGAGACAGAAAAAAGACACCAGCAATCCTACCATCATGTAAAACAGTTTCAGGTTTCTGTTTCACAGTCACCTGGCAGGACGGTAGTACCTCCCTGGGTGGTTGCTGTCTACCAACCTACTACCTATTAAGGGTAACTGTTGTTACTCTTAATAATTAAAACATCTAGGAGAGTCAATGAGTTATTTACTTCGAACTGAACAGTAAAATTGATCTCAGTGATAACTCATGGATTAATTTCAGTCTCCTCCTGTTTGAATACCCGCTTCCACAAGCAGTCTATATAACAATGAAATCACGAAACAAGTGATTTTAAACCATTTACCAAACTGCGGCAGTCGGGACAAGATGTCGTGGGGTCTATATATATATGTCGTGCCGATTAGGTAAAACTTGCGATTTTGGCTTAAATAGCAACGCTCACCTTGCCATATAAGACAAGTGAAAATTTGTGTATGCAATAATTTCGCCAAAATTATTCTGAACCTAACGAAAAAAATATATTTCATTGTGTTTGTTTATTATTAAATTAATGTTAACGTATCTAAAATATATTTAGTTGGGTTAGGCTAAATTAAATTGCGCTTGTTGTAATAAGGTTAGGTAGGTTTTCAAAGTTTCTCTTGGTACAAAATTATAAATTCTTACATTAACATAAATGAAAAAAATCTATCTTTAAACGTATAAGAATTTTTTTTAGAAAGGACTTAATTTTAGATGAGTTATTGCTAATTGACCAGTTTTACCTAATCGGCACGACATATAATATATATATATTATATATATATATATATATATATATATAAAGTAGAGAGAGAGAGAGAGAGAGAGAGAACTTTTAGCCACCAGGACACCGTGTACTCACCTAATTGTACTCACCTAATTGTAGTTGCAGGGGTCGAGACTCAGCGTGTGTGTGTGTGTGTTTAGTTAGTTAGTTAGTTACCATTTTGTCCTAGGCACATGTCAATTAGACACTAGGCCTGTTGTATATATGTGTGTGTATGTGTATGTAAGGAAACACTTCGAAATGTTTCTGCCCCACTGGGAATTGAACTGCCCCTCCGTGTGAAGCAAGAGCTTTACCCACTAGGCCACCGGGTGTGGTACTCACCTAATTGTACTCACCTAATTGTGGTTGCAGGGGTCGAGACTCAGCTCCTGGCCCCGCCTCTTCGCTGTCCGCTACTGGGTCTCTGCTCTCCCTGCTCCATGAGCTTTATCATACCTCGTCTTAAAACTATGTATGGTTCCTGCCTCCACTATATCTTTATCTAGACTATTCCACTTCCTGACTACTCTGTGGCTGAAGAAATGCTTCCTAACTCCCTTTGACTCATCTGAGTCTTCAGCTTCCAGTTGTGTCCCCTTGTTTCTGTGTTCCCTCTCTGGAACATCCTGTCCCTGTCTGCCTTGTCGATTCCCCGCAGTATTTTGTATGTCGTTATCATGTCTCCTCTGACCCTTCTTTCCTCCAGTGTTGTTAGTCCTATTTCCTTCAACCTTTCTTCATAGGACAGACCCTGAGTTGTGGAACTAGCCTTGTCCAAACCTTTGCACTTTCTCTAGTTTCTTTACGTGCTTGACCAGGTGTGGGTTCCAGACTGGTGCTGCATATTCTAGTATGGGCCTGACGTACACGGTGTACAGTGTCTTGAACGATTCCTTGTTTAGGTAACGGAACGCTAATCTTAGGTTTGCCAGTCGCCCATATGCTGCCGCAGTTATCTGGTTGATGTGTGCCTCCGGAGACGTACTTGGCGTTATACTCACCCCAAGGTCTTTCTCCTTTGCCGAGGTTTGTAGCCCTTGTCCACCTAGCCTGTACTCTGTCAGCGGTCTTCTGCCCTTCTCCGATCTTCATGACTTTGCATTTGGTGGGATTGAATTCGAGAAGCCAGTTGCTAGACCAGATGTCAAGCTTGTCCAGGTCTGTTTGAAGTCCTGCTTGGTCCTCTTCCGATGTGATTCTCCTCATTAATTTCACATCATCTGCGAACAGAGACACTTCTGAGTCTATCCCATCCGTCATGTCGTTTACATATACCAAGAATAACACTGGTCCTAGGACTGACCCCTGCGGTACGCCGCTCGTCACAGGCGCTGTGCCTCATGACAGTTAAGGCAAGAGGGAGGTAGAGTACAAGAAGAACTGGCATGGTCGTCAGCACCACAGACTGGGCATTCGGCCATGGACCTGCAATATTTTGCTGGATGACCAAAACGCCAGCAGTTTCTACACTGCTGCGGTGTAGGGTCACCTTCGAACTTGTAAACGTTGACCTGCAATGTAGACCGAAGGTGGCAGTTCTCGGCAGTCAAACGTTAAACGAGCTATATTGCAAGGATAACGTCTTCGCTTATTGGCTGGGAGGACAAAGTGTCAACTTTAAGGATAGGGAGTTCTTGGAGCTCAAGCTGCTCGAAAATGTCATCACCACATGTCTGGAAATTCCGTTGGACAATGGTGTGGGGCAAAATGACAGAACCACAACAAGAATTGAGGGAATGGTGCTTGTCAATAGTAACAGGTGTATTGTCAATGGTCGTAAGAAGAAAGATCACGAGCTTGGCCAGCATTCTGGACCGTGATGATGCAGTGCCGCTCTTGAGAGCGTGAAATGAGATGTTTTGACCAACATGGCGTAGTAGAGCCTTACCAATACTATGGTCTGAAAGATAGGTATTAGGAGAAGTTGGACGAAGAGTAAAAACTTTGTCCATTGAGTAGTTTGAAACAGAGAGTTTAAGGGGAGTGAGTGACGAGCTGGTCGTTTCTGCGATGAACGAGAAGGGAGTGTCGAATCGTCATGTGTGGGTCTTGGTCGTTTTGTGTGGGACCGGGGTGGTCCGATGGGAGACGGGCGAGCGATTCGAAAATTGCCGCACCGTCGAGGAGAAGCGGAATCAAGGTCAGAGAAGAGCGAAGGTCAGACGTATCGAAAGGGCCAGTCGGGACCCTGGTACCTGAAGCAGGTGACGAACCAGCACCAGCAAGAGGTACAGGGGCATGAGAGGTGTCCAAAAAGTCATCCGTTAACGAGGCAGGGTCAGTACTGGGTGCGGTATCAGGAAGGGGCCCGGGGTAGTGGGTTCATGGATTGGGTCAGCCATGGTTAGGTTACTTCTTTCTTTTTATTTTTAAGAAAAAAGAAAGAAGAAAAGAAAATAAAAATAAAAAGAATAAAAAAGGGGAACGTGGAGGAATAGGTCCTAGGAGGAATGAAAGGGAGCGCAAATCCCCTCCGTGCCCAAGAGGACCTCAACACCGCAAGTAGTGCAGATGCTGCATGGAACCCGTGCCATACCCTACCCTTCACGCCAGTAAACCAGCAATCCGGGATAGCAACCTCACATCCACCGAGCCATCTCGGCGGACAAAAGAGAGGGCGGCCGGATATCCGCCACAAAGCATACCGCCTTCGGCCACCACCCCGGAATCCGAAAGGTGGCCTCCAGAGATACACCCGTCGCCCGAAAGATACCCAAAGCCACCCCCCGGGTGACCGGAGAGGGATCGGGACATCCCCAGGCGATCCAGATTCCACGGCAAACTACACCACCGCCAAGGACCTCAACAGAATGGGATGGACTACGATACCCTTCCCCCTACCTAGGAACTAGAATGCCTGAGGAGAGAAGCTCCCAGGGTAAAACTGGGAAGGAAATAAGGGAGGGATGGAGGAGGAGGAGGAAAGGGAAAAGGGAGGATGGGGAGATGGGAAAAGGGAGGGGGATTGGGGGATTAGGTTCGGTCTGAGGAAGAAGACCAAAAGGTCCAATTCCTCAGACCGATAGCCTCTTTACCACGTCAAGGAGCCCCCCTTAAAGAGGTCCGCCTCTTTGAGACAACGGATTTCTTGCTCATTCTGGTAAACCTGACAACGGCGAGAATACGATGGATGTGCCTCATGACAGTTAAGGCAAGAGGGAGGTAGAGTACAAGAAGAACTGGAATGGTCATCAGCACCACAGACTGGGCATTCGGCCATGGACCTGCAATATTTCGCTGGATGACCAAAACGCCAGCAGTTTCTACACTGTTGCGTTGTAGGGGTCACCTTTCGAACTTGTAAGCGTTGACCTGCAAGGTAAACCGAAGGTGGTAGTTCACGGCAGTCAAATGTTAAACGAGCTATATTGCAAGGATAACGTCTTCGCTTATTGGCAGGGAGGACAAAAGTGTCAACTTTAAGGATAGGGAGTTCTTGGAGCTCAAGCTGCTCAAAAATGTCATCACCACATGTCTGGAAATTACGTTGGACAATGGTGTAGGGCAAAATGACAGAACCACAACAAGAATTGAGGGAATGGTGCTTGTCAATAGTAACAGGAGCAGTATCTACGGTTGTAAGAAGAGAAAGATCGCGAGCTTGGCCAGCATTCTGGACCGTGATGATGCGAGTGCAGCTCTTAAGAGCGTGAAATGAGATGTCTTTACCAACATGGCGTAGCAGAGCCTTACCAATACTATGGTCTGAAAGATAGGCATTAGGAGAAGTCGGTCGCAGAGTAAAAAACTTTGTCCATTGAGTAGTTTGAAACAGAGAGTTTAAGGGGAGTGTGTGACGGGCTGGTAGTTTCTGATATGAACGAGAAGGAAGTGTCGAATCGTCATGTGTGGGTCTTGGTCGTTTGGGTGTGGGACCGGGGGTGGTCCGATGGGAGACGGGCGAGCGATTCGAAAATTGCCGCACCATCGAGGGAGAAGCCGGAATCAAGGTCAGAGAAGAGCGAAGGTCAGATATGTCAAAAAGGGTCAGAACCTCGGTACCTGAAGCAGGTGACAAACCGGCACCAGCAAGAGGTACAGGGGCATGAGAGGTGTCCAAAGAGTTGTCCGTTAACGAGGCAGGGTCAGAACTAGGTGCGGTATCAAGGGGCCCGGGGGTAGGTTCACAGATTAGGGCATCCATGGTTAGGTTACTTCTTTCTTTTTGTTTTTAAGAAAGAAGAAAATAAAAATAAAAAAAAAGAATAAAAAAAGGGGGGAACGTGGAGGAATAGCTCCTAGGAGGAATGAAAGGGGCGTAAATCCCCCTCCGCGCCCAAGAGGACCTCAACACCGCAAGTAGTGCAGATGCTGCATGGAACCCGTGCCATACCCTACCCTTCATGCCAGTAAACCAGCAATCCGGGATAGCAACCTCACATCCACCGAGCCACCTCGGCGGACAAAAGAGAGGGCGGCCGGATATCCACCACAAAGCATACCGCCTTTGGCCACCACCCCCGGAATCCAAAAGGTGGCCTCCAGAGATACACCCGTCGCCCGAAAGATACCCAAGGCCACCCCCCGGGAGACCGGAGAGGGATCGGGACATCCCCAGGCGATCCAGATTCCACGGCAAACTACACCACCGCCGAGAACCTCAACGGAATGGGATTGGACCACGGTACCCTTCCCCCTACCTAGGAACTAGAAAGCCTGTGGAGAGAAGCTCCCAGGGTAAAAATGGGAAGGAAATAAGGGAGGGATGAGGAGGAGGAGGAGGAAAGGGAAAAAGAGAGGATGGGGAAGATGGGAAAGGGGAGAGGGGATTGGGAGGTAATTATGTTCAGTCTGAGGAAGAAGACCAAGAGGTCCAATTCCTCAGACCGATAGCCTCTTTACCACGACAAGGAGCCCCCCCTTAAAGAGGAATTCACGTGCCAAAAACTCCTTTGCATTGTCCTATTCTTAAGTCTACTTACATTGACAGGACATATGACCATAACACAAGACACAGATCACTCCTCGATGTTCCCTGTGTCCATCTAACACTATGCAAAAACTCGATGCACCTTAACCCTTAAACAGCGAATTTTTTTTTTTATAGAAATAAAGAGCACATTTTTTGTAAGTGTTATAGGATAAAAAAAAAAGAATTTGGGTCAGTAGTTACCGAGATATGAGGCAGAGAAGTTGGCACTGGATGCTCACCTGACAGCAACAGGAATCCTGCTGCTTGCAGAATCGTTGCCGATATACCTTTTTTTCACTTTTTTTTATTATTTTATATAATTTTTATGTTCTCATAATCACAATTTATAGTAGTTCTTGTGATTTCATAGCCAATCTGTGTTCTGACACTAATACTATTAGGTACTGAAATTGTACTCAAATAATAATAATAGTGCATAAAAATAATAATAATAATGATAGTGTGAGGGAAAACTCCATAGATAGAAGTGATGAAAACGTGAAGGTATGTAGAGTGATGGTTGAATGGTAGTCTGCTTGTTGAGGTGGGGTGAGTGTCTAGCTCCCGCTATACCCCCCCTTTTTCACCCGGTGAGAGGTGTAATGCTAAGCTCCGACCAAAGGTTAAATCACTCGACTGACCACGCCCGACCTCACTAAGTACTTCACAGCTCCTCGTATCTTAATTATTTTATGTTCAAGAGCTTCACTCGTTAATTGGTTTTGAGCTTCACTCGTTAATTGGTTTTGAGCTTCACTCATGTTTAACAACATTAACTTCTGCTCTGCCCTGCCTTGGCTTTTGGTAAAGTTATTTATTACGGTTTCACCATTTCTTTTAAAGGCTTTATGCCTACTATGTGAATAAATACTAGAGTGGTGAGTAATTCTTTTGGTTTCTTTCACAGTCCTCTGTTTCCGCACGGATCATCGGATTCAAGGCTGAGTGGGGGGCCGGCGTACTCACCAAGTGAGAAACAGAGTCGTTACCACCAATTCTTCACTATGCCAGTAGTTCCTAAGTCCCCACTCTAGAAACCTCAGGCAACTGTACTTTACTAGGGAGACAACCTTCACCTGAGTCCCTGATATCATTTGTGACATTGTGGATGTGGAAAACTGTTGGATTTTTGGGAAACATCGATGCAACAACAACACGGAGTCGAATATCGATTCATAGCTACAGTGTTAAACATCAATCTGTAAATACCTAGCTTTGGATCAAGTATATATTTTTGTTTTCATTTTTCATTTTTATAAAGATAGGATTATTATAGTCATATTTACGTATTTATTATTTACATTCCTTTCTATTAAAATAAAGTGTTTATTGTTATAGTTATTATTGTCTTTTTCTATTATACTTTTCCTAAGAAGATTGGCAACAACCTTCACAGATAGTGAATAATAATAATAATAATAATAATAATAGTGCATAATAATAATAGTGCATAATAATAATAAAAAATAATAATAATAATCTCCATGGGGAAGTGGAACAGAATTCTTCCTCCGTAAGCCATGCGTGTCGTAAGAGGCGACTAAAATGCCGGGAGCAAGGGGCCAGTAAACCCTTCTCTTGAATATATTACTAAATGTAAAAGGAGAAACTTTCGTTTTTCCTTTTGGGCCACCCTGCCTCGGTGGGAGACGGCCGACGTGTTGAAAGAAAGAATAATAATAATAATAATAATAATAATAATAATAAAAGATTTGTGTCGCTGCCTTATCACATCTGATCTCCACTAATGACTCTGGTGACATTTCACGTGACGGGTGAGCCATAGTCTTATCTCTTCTTATCAGTCCAGTAATTACAGTGATGACATTTGACAGCTTACATTGCTTCCCTTTATTTGTTACGCAAACCTGTCTGTCTGTCTGTATCTGTCTGTCTGTGTGTTTGTCTGTCTGTCTGTGTGTCTGTCTTTGTCTGCCTGTGTGTCGTCTCCTTTCTGTCTGCTTGTCTCAGAGTAGCTCTAGCTCATGAACCAACTGGTATTACGCAGATCACAAGCACATTATAACACTTTGTCTTGATTTTTTTAGTTATCCTAGGTAATTTACACTATGTATAATTGTATTTACATATGTGTTCCTGTGAGATAGAGACAGATAGATACAGACAGACAGACAGAGATAGACAGCCAATCAGGTACCCAGCTGACCAGCCAGCTGCTGGCCAGACAGGTGGCCAACCAGCTGTTTGCCAGCCAGGTCCCCAGGCAGGCAGGCAGGCAGCTGGCCTGCCAGCCTGCCGACATCACCTTCCACTTTAAAGGGGAGTGTTAATATGACATGACATCAGTGAATCTATGGTGTTTGCTGCAGTGTTTGCTCTAGCTGGCCCTCAATTTAACTGGTGCTCCCACAAGGTACTAAATGGTCCCAGATAAACGTAAATATACGTTTGGGGCAGTAGAGTACTAACGTATATATACGTGTGGACCGTTTAAGGGTTAAAGGCCTGAAAATTTGGAATTCATTACCTGTGATTGCCAAACAAACCCTGCCTGTACCTCAATTCAAAGCGCTGCTAAAAAACCACCTTCTCACCCAAACCTAAGTGCACAATATTTAACATTACCAACAAAGTTGATTAATCACTTAAATGTAAAAACCTGTCATAAATAATGCATACTGAGCTAACTCTGTTTCTATAGCATTAACAAATAAAATAATCCACTCACTTGTACTCTGTGTAACTTATCTAATGAACATATAAACTGTACTTGCAACACAACTAATTGTTTTAATTTGTTTGATCTGATTTAATTAATTACATTGCTGCAATTAACAAATTATTATGTTCAACTTATATTCAAATTTCACAACCTAAATACACAATTATACTTATTTTGAAAATTATCAACCAAAATTTTTTACCATGTAGTCTACTGTTAATTAATTTTAAGAATGCCCACAATGCTCAGCATATTAGGGGCTTTTGGCATGGACACCTCATGTATACCTAGAACTATGTAGTACAACCTTGTATCATGTCAAAATTATTATTATTATATCACAATCCAACGCTAGGCAGCACACCCCCCCACTCTTCAAAGACCTAAACCTACTCACTGTCCAGAACATCCATACTTACTACTCTGCTATCTACATTTATAGAACCATTAATTCCAACTTTAACCCTGAGCTAAAACACTTTCTTGACAGTTGTGACAGGACCCATAGACATAATACCAGACATAAACATCTCTTTGACATTCCCCGTGTCCGACTAAATCTATACAAAAATTCAATGCGCATAAAAGGGCCTAAAATCTGGAACTCCCTGCCTGAAAACTCTAGAACTGCAGACACAACCTCCATTTTCAAAAGCACCGTTAAAAACATCTTATCTCACTTACGCACCCAACCGGTAGTTAACCATACGAAAACTACTTTATCTTGCACATATCCACAGCAAAATACACTTATTGATATCTGTGATTCTCCTTAATTTGCACATTACTAACCACAGCAAAATACACTTATTGATATCTGTGATTCCCCTTAATTTGCACAGTTCTAACCAAAATTCTAATACAACTATTGCTCCATAATACTTAAGCTAGTCATAAGTTTGCCTAAGATACTCCAATATAGAAACTATATTATGCCAATATATCACCTTTATCATTAATATATAAACTAATTGCTAACTTTTTATACTAATTGTTAAATTCTCAATGTTTAAATTCCAGTACCTAAATTTTGTAAACCTAACCTTACAATCTGTATATCCATTGTATAGCTATTGAGTAAGACCTATCATAAGACTGCCTGAAAAGCCTAGGCATACCTAGGCATATTATTGGCCATCTTGTAATATCAACTTTAATGTATAACTATAAGTACCGCCCATCTTGTATTACATGAAATAAAGAATTTGAATTTGAATTTGAATCAATTTTCCTCACTGAAATTAATTGAAATGCCATTAATCCATTCCAGGCCCCCCCAAAAAAAAAACATTTTTTTTGTTATGGGTTTTTAAATAAGAAAAATGTATTTATATATAAGAAATATTGTATAAAAACATAATAAAAGAGAATATAAAGAAATAAACTGGTTTTATAAAGTGTATTTACCTTGGAGATCAGACGACTAGGGGGATAACAGAAGATGCTGGTGGAGGTGGAGGCTGGAAAAGATAGGCAGAGGAGATAGGCTTAATTGCTTAACTTACTTGCTACACTCTTCACTACTCCACCCACCACAATAAGGTAAGATAAGATTTTCTTCAGATTTTAAACCCCGGAGGGACGCGACCCACACCAGTCGACTAACACCCAGGTACCTATTTGCTGCTAGGTGAACATGACAACAGGTGTAAGGAAACACGTCGAAATGTTTCCACCCTGCCACCACTATCGGTACTCCACCCACTGAAGGAACCTCCGTGAGGCAGGTAAATATTGGAAAAACTCTGAGTGTTGAAATGGAGGTTACCTCTTCCCCGGATTTATATGAGAACCAAACAAGGGACGAGGTGCCTCACTATAATCTGGGATTAGTGTGGGAGTATTATCCTTCCAGTTATGTCTTGGAAGAGCATGTGGGATGGGACGAAGTACCTGACATTCCTCTGGGTACAGAGTTGGGTTTAACTTCAGATATGCCGCCAACTAGTGGCAGAGTATCTGAAGCTCGCTCATAACTCGGATTTTGGCTTGTAACTCAAAACAAAAAAACGACCGAGCGATGGATCGTAACTCGGAAAACTCTTAAGTTGGGGCACTCCTAAGTCAAGGTGCCACTGTAGTCTGAAGGTAAAAAAACTAAACTTACTTTTAAATAATTTATTAACAAACCTTGAGAAGCCATATAAGGAAATGTGACAATATAAAATGAAGGTAAACGATGACAAACTAGTAAGGGTGATAATTCAATATACATACATAATATGATCGTCTTCAGATCTATGAGGAACTGTAAGTTGACAATGATAGCAATGTAACATCTTCTACAAGATAACAAATGTGGTTTTTAATACTAAAATGCAGTACAGTACACATGTAATGTACTGTACCTTGTAATGTACTGTACCTTCACATACAACAAGCTTTTAATAATCTATTGCAAATTAAGCAATGACTATTCCCAGCCTCTCACATTACAAAGGTTGAGAAGCACAAATGTAGGACCAAGCCAGCCCAGCTGAGGCTTGACTATGCACCATGAAGCAACAATTATGCAACTTCTCCAAAGTTACAATCTACAGGTAAACAATTTCTGCACTCGTCAATGGAAACAAAATTCTTGTTATAACATGAGGTCTCCTTGAATAACGGGTAAAAATATAAATTCTAGATCAAAATTTTCATGGTCTTTAAGAGATCCCATTTTATTAAATGTATAATAAAGAGACAGTTTTTCAACAATTTTACATAAGCACTTCCCACATCTACCGCAAAGAGCATAATGTGAGATAAAAGGGCATGCATGCAAATAATGTGACATTTTAATGCAGAAACTTTTCGCTCTCCAGGAGCTTTGTCAGGCTGTTGCAACTTGACTAAGTTTCTGGAGAGCGAAACGTTGCTACAATAAAATGTCACATTAGTTGCACACGTGTGCTTTTATCTAACACAGTTGGTAATTTTACCAACATTATCACAAAGAACACAATGGTTCAAACTATGTATGGGAAGTGCAGACAATTTGTCTGCAGCCACATGTTACTGTCCCTCTTATGTAATTTGGTCACTGTTGGTTAAGTATAGGTAAATATTGGTTAAATAAAGTAACCTAACCTAAAACCCTATTGCTCAATTTTTTTGTATCAGCTGAGATCATGCAGAAACTGACACACTGTAATGAGGTGGAAAACAAACTTGTTATTTAGGGCTCACAAAATCGTAATAACACTACTGTAAACAAGTCAAGATAAGGGTAAAGTTGGAACCCACGACGAGTGACTCGCAGTGGGTTCAAACACCACCCGTACCATAGTTTGCCATTTAGAGGACAGATAAAACAAGCTAAACCTTAGTTAAGACCTGTCTGACTGTAAATAAAGCTGGCTTGTAAACTAGTACATTTGTGTTCTTGAACATTTCGTATGTTGTATGTTAAATTTTGATTGCAGTTACCAAAAATGTGGTCCCAAAATCTACCTCAATTTCTGAATCTACAAAATATGTTGTGAATGACCAACAGCCTGACTGATCAAAGACCAAGCCATGCAGGTGGGGGACTGACTCTCCAACAATCCTTGTTCTGAATGACCCACACAGGTTTACTGCATCACATAATAATAAGAATAATGTGACTGTAGATATGAGTGGTGAAAATACTGCAATGATTCAGAAGTACTGTTGATAAATTAGACATATGTACAACACTTAGGTAGTATCTATATTGTGGATATGTTTCACCGATGTTGCGAAACATTTCCACAACAATGATACCCAAAGCGTCGCACAAGTGTCTAATTTATCAATTTGATTCTCTAAACAACTTATCAACAGAAGTACTGTATCAAGTATGGGCTATAGTAACACAGAAAAAGGTTAACTTAGAGACATATATAGAACAACTTTAAAAAATATACAAAACAGTTTTTTTTCCACTATGGTCCCTTAATTACATGAATCTCCTCTTGCTATTGTTAGGTTTGGAAACACTGTGATGGATGCCACTAGTATTACTGATATTTTAATGGTAGCAAAACAAAAAAATACTTTCAACATAAGCAGTGCTATTTCTAACTTATCACAGTTAATATAGTGGAAGTATTCTTAGATCCATATTCAATGGCACTTACATATAAAACAACCAATGTGAGCAAGGTCTTATAATGCAAACATTTCACACTGAGTGCTAAGTACTTAATTTATACAATAAACATCACTATTGCTTTGAATTACTTCTCAAAACTAGCACTAGCAGATATGCTGCGTACAGTGGAACCTCTAATATATACACATATACAGTCAATAATTCAAACTAACACATTACTTAATGTGTTGAAGAGACTGACTGAAAGATTTAAAATACTATCTACCTGTGACCAGTTTCTTGTCTCTAAAATCCCGTGGAGTGACCTGGGGCCAGACCTCCCTATATATGGGCTACTATCAACTTGTGACCAGTTTTCAGAGGTTTTCTACTCCCATGGAGTGGCCTGGGGCCAGACCTCCCTATATATGGACTACTATCAACTTGTGACCAGTTTTCAGAGTTTTTCTACTCCCATGGAGTGGCCTGGGGTTAGACCTCCCTATATACTGTATAGGATACATAGCACAAAGTTTTTAAATGACCATCATCATGAGACACAGCATTCTGCAAATACCTTGCATTCAACATATAAATGTACTTCCAGCAGGAATATAATTTTCTTGCATACTTCTTTTCTAATAACATTAATAATAATAATAATATTAATAATAATAATAATAATAATAATAATAATAATAATAATAATACAGTGGACCCCCGCCTAACAAACACCCCGGAAATCGTACAATTATGTAAGTATAATATTGTAAGTGCTTGTGGAAGTGTATTTTTGGGGGGTCTGAAATAGACTAACCTACGTACCATTATTTCTTAAGGAAGTAAATTCGTCGGTAATGGCACTTGAGCAGGCTTCTGGAATGAATTTTGTTCATTAGGCGGGGGTCCACTGTAATAATAATAATAATAATTCTAGGTAGTAGGTTGGTAGACAGCAACCGCCCAAGGAGGTACTACCGTCCTGCCAAGTGAGTGTAAAACGAAAGCCTGTAATTGTTTTACATGATGGTAGGATTGCTGGTGTCTTTTCTGTCTCAAACATGCAAGATTTCAGGTACATCTTGCTACTTCTACTTACACTTAGATCACACTACACATTCATGTACAAGCATATATATACACACCCCTCTGGGTTTTCTTCTAATTTCTTACTAGTTCTTGTTCTTATTTCCTCTTATCTCCATGGGGAAGTGGAATAGAATTCTTCCTCCATAAGCCATGCGTGTCGTAAGAGGCGACTAAAATGCCGGGAGCAAGGGGCTAGTAACCCCTTCTCCTGTATATATTACTAAATGTAAAAGGAGAAACTTTCGTTTTTCCTTTTGGGCCACCCTGCCTCGGTGGGAAATGGCCGACGTGTTGAATGAAATAATAATAATAATAATAATAATAATAATAATAATAATAATAATACTCTATGGGGAAGTGGAGAAGAATCCTTCCTTTGTAAGTCATGCGTGTCATAAGTGGCGACTAAAATGCCGGGAGCAAGGTGCTAGCAACCCGTTCTCCTGTATACATTACTAAATGTAAAAAGAATAACAACTTTTGTTTCTTCTTTTTTTTTGGGTCACCCTGCCTTGGTGAGAGATGGCCAATGTGTTTAATAATAATAATAATAATAATAATGATAATACTACACATTTCTACTGCAATTTTTCCTAAGATTTAACTGACATCAGTCAACTAAGAACCAGATTATCTATTTTAACCTAACTGAGCAAGATCGGCAAGTGTAAGGAGACTTACTTACCTCGTCTGAGAACTGAACTTGGGATGTTTTCGTTACTTGCCGAACACTCTAAGTACAGAGCTACAAATTGTTCTTTGGGTGGGAAGAGAGAAGATAGCATTACAGTGACACCTGTACATAGGTGATGAGCTGAGGAAGGTTGAGAATGAACAAAGTTAGTGGAGGATGAACACAGTTGGTGGAGGATGAATATAGTGTTACTTTGCTACTATTGTTAAAGCATTAAATAAGGTGTCATGCAGCACCTGGGAAGTAATAAGATTTGATTCTATTAAGGAAGGGAAGCTTAACTTTCTTGAATCAAGAACTTTTCACCAGCATAAACACATCCTTCCTTCTATAAGGAAGAGAACAGATGTAAGAAGACCGGGACGAGACGTGATAATATTTTTACCTTTGACAACTTTCATGCATGTATAGGAGGGTCCTGCATGTGCAACACCTCATTTTGGTGTTCCATGTTTTTGCTGGCTTTCAATTAAGCCTTTGTTCCACCCAGCAGTGACAATCACCATAAGGTGGAACACAATGAGCTATGGCTCAATTTGAAGCCAACAAAAAAAATGGAACACCAAAAAAAAGTTGTGTGAGAGAGAGATCCTCCTTTATGTGGGTGCTAGATAAATCACAGATCACCCTTGTACAGTGGTACCTCGACTTACGATATTTTTTCATTCCAGAATGCTGTTCAAGTGTCATTTCCAAACGAATTTATCTCCTTAAGAAATGTTGTAAAATAGACTAGTCCTTTTAGACCCCCAAAATTACACTTACAAAAGCATTTAAAAAAATAAACTTACATACAAGGGTGAGTTTGGGGACCATCGTAAGTCGAGGTACCACTGTATATGCATAACAATACTTCACTGAGCTTTATTCAATCATTTTTGAAAGAAAATAATCCAGTACAAACATCTGTAAATTGCTAATTAGTTTTAAGCTAGTTTTAGATGGCCCAAAATATTCTGCATAATTTGCGACTTTCCAATAATTCTAAAACTTTTTTTAAGACACCGGCTGTCTGCCACTAAAGCAGTGTGACCCAGAAAAAAAGAAATGCTTTCTTTTATGAAGTTTTTTTTTACATTTAATAATTTATACAGAAGGGGTTAATAGCCCCTTGCTCCCAGGATTTATTAATTTATACAGAAGGAATTAATAGCCCCTTGCTCCTGGCATTTAGTAATTTATACAGGAGAGGGGGTTACTAGCACCTTGCACCCAGTATTTAGTAATTTATACAGAAGAGGAGGTTACTAGCACCTTGCTCCCAGCATTTTAACCCTTTGAGGGTCGGTCCCGTACTAGTACGTCATTGAAGCCAGGGTCGGTCACGTACTAGTACGCGTAAATTCTAGCGCCTTCAAATCGAGCGGGAGAAAGCTGGTAGGCCTACATGTGAGAGAATGGGTCTGCGCGGTCAGTGTGCGCAGTAGGAAAAAAATCGTTGAGCCACTGGTGCATTGTGGGAACACCATTTCAGTACCTCTTGCTCACCATGCCTCGCGGTAAGAAACACCTCACTCCTCGGCGAATTGGGACTCTTTTGTTCCCAAGTGACAGTTCAAACACAGATGGAAGTGTCAGTGAAGATGACTTCCAGGGTTTTGGTGAGTTTGTGACCGAAAATAATGAACCTAATACCGGTAATAGTGAGGAAAACCCCGACGACCCACAACCTTCCACCTCCGGTGCTATGGCGTCTTGTTCACGTTCACTTGTACCAGAACGAAGGAGGAAATTGTTATTTACTCATATCCAGGACTCAGATGTGAGCAATGGTGATGATAGTGATAGTGAATATGAACTCCAAGCTCTTCAAAACAGTTCCAGTAGTGAGAGTGAAGTGGAATATTCTCCAGTGAAGCGTCAGTATATACGACGGTATATGCGCTCTGGAAGTGTGCCATATGCTGTTCCAAGGGTAAGGAGTACATCTCGGAGTACATCCCGTGGGCATACAACCGGAAGTGATAGTGAAAATGAAGGTGATATTGTTACAATGGGGATGAAAAATGTACATGCGTCATCAGATGGTGGTGGTGGCGGTGCCAGCCATCAGGCACCAGCAGTGGGCCATGCTGCTACCCACGCCGCTGCGTCAGCCTCACCTACCCACCCACCCACCACAACAACCTCCACAACCACCTGTCAATATCCAGTACCCATCAGCAGACCGCACCTGGGATTGGCAGGAAGCTGAGAACTTTGTTCCCAATCCCCATCACTTTGATGAAAGTCAAAGTGGACTACGGCCATCTTGTCCACTTGGGAACAATGCCACTGAACTGGAATGTTTCCAGTTATTCTTTGACGAACCCCTGATGGAAATTATTGTCAGGGAAAGCAACAGATACTTCGATTACACAATGGCAAACACGATTCTTTCACCAGGATCACGTCTACACCAGTGGAAGGAGACAACTGTGGCTGAGATGTATCTTTTGTTTGCCACAATAATGCTTATGCCACATGTTTATAAACACAGTGTCAAATCATACTGGTCGACAGACCGCCTCATTGCAACCCCATCTTTTAGTGAAATAATACCAGTGAATCGATTTGTGCTACTGCTGAGGATGCTACACTTCTCAGACAAAACCAGGCCTGACAGAAACGACAGGTTATATAAGATTAGAAATGTGTTTATGTATCTGAAACAGAAATTCAATATGTATTTTTTATCCCTTCAAGAAGCTTGTTATTGATGAGTCTTTGATTTTGTTCAAAGGTAGACTGTCGTTCAAGCAGTATATACCAAGCAAGAGGAAACGCTTTGGTATAAAGTTGTTTGTACTTTGTGATTGCTACAGTGGTCTTGTATTGGACATTATTGTGTACACTGGAAGCAATACATTGCAAAATACCAGGAAGTTACTGGGTATCTCTGGTGATGTGGTTAGAACAATGATGGAACCATATCTTGGTAAGGGGCATATATTATATACGGATAACTGGTACACAAGCCCTTTACTCAGTGATTTTTTGCGAGTGAACATGACAGATGTGTGCGGTACAGTGCGTGCAAATCGTAAACATATGCCTAGGTTCAATGCTGGCACTCGTAGAGGTGAGGTGCAGGCGTTTGCTGCCAATGACATCATGGCATTTCGGTGGCATGACAAACGAGATGTCACACTGTTGTCATCAGTTCACCAGAACGAAATGACAGACACTGGCAGGGTGAATAGAGAGACCGATGAACCCATCCTAAAACCTGCAGCTGTGATCGACTACACTCTCAATATGCGTTCAGTGGACAAATGTGACATGCAAATTGGGTTTGCTGATTGTGTTCTCAAGAGTTATAAGTGGTACATAAAACTCTTTTTTCATCTTGTGGACATTTCCATGTTGAATGCTTATAATGTGTACAAGTTGAAGACCAGAAACAAACCACCATATGGTCAGTTTTGTTTGTCTGTCATCAGACAAATATTATTCAAGTACCAACTAACAACACCTGCAATAGAACAACGCCTGCGAACTGATCAACAACTACCCTCTCGTCTGAGGCCTGGTGAACACTTCCTAACAAAACTACCTGCTACTGCTTGCAAGAAAAAGGCTCAGAAGAGGTGTTTTGTCTGTGCACATACAAAAAAACGCCCACAAGAACGCAGAGACACTCGTTTCATGTGTGTGGAATGTAAAACACCTCTGTGCATGGAACCATGTTTCAGAGACTTCCACAAGCTGCAGAACTTCTAGAAGCATGTCCAGTGACTGTATATATGTATATATATGATAGACAAATAATAATAAACAACATTGTATATTGATCGTGTGTGTAAACATTTTTTGTAAACAATATAATGACAACAGTGTTTGTGGAGCTATTGTGTATTGTACAACGAGTGAATATATACCAAATAGTGCTCATATTGGTCTCACAGGCCACAAAAGTTACTTGGAAAAAGAAAAAAAGAAAATCGAAAGAAAAAAGTGGAAAAAAAACAAAATAAATAATTACCGGGTGATCAGAAGTCGGCGATGTTGCCGACAGCGGTTCAATTTCAGTGAACTTCACGCCTTCATATATGGTAAGTATTGATCGCAAAAATTTTTGTTTAGCTATTTAAATTTAGAAAAAAAAAAAAACTATCATTTCATATGAAAAAATAATTTTTTTTTTTTTCGAATATTTTCCGACCCTGAGAACGAGTTTCGGAAAGGGCCTGTCGACCCTCAAAGGGTTAATGGCCTCTTATAACACTCATGGTTTGCGGAGGAAGGATTCTTATAATCTTCCCATCTGTAAAACATGTTACTTAAATTTTATAATATTGATATGTACTTTCTGAAAATATTTACAATCTTTAAGTTATCTACCAGTGTGAATCTGATTAATGACTTTCTCGAAATAATGTGTGCTCTTGAACTGGAATTTCCACTGTATAATATCAAGTGGATATTTATAATCTAGTTAAGGTTGTGATCGGCCATTGAATGAAAAGGCATATTGACGACCCACACTCATTTTAACTTAAATCTTTGGGATAAAAAATTACAAAAACTATAAGATACAAGAGGGTATAGGTATGGTGAGTAAGGTAGTGATGTAAATAATGAGGGGGGCTAAATTAAAATGGTTACTGCCTGTTATAATTAGGTGCCAATAAACTAGTTGTTTTCTCTTTGGCAGATTTATATATAAGGAACTTAGATTTTGATTTAGATTCTGTATTTCAGCATAATACAATGTATAGAGGTGAATGAACTTGGCAAACTACTGCTGTCTTCTCAATAAACCTGTTAAAAACTGGAACCTAGACACACATTATTATTATTATGATTATCATGATTATTATTATTATGATTATTATTATTACACAAATAACCAATTCATAGGAGAACGAAACTTATGATGACGTTTTGGTCTGACGTGGACCATTAACTAGTTAATGGACCAAGTTGGACCGAAATGTTGTCATAAGTGTTATTCTTCTGTGTGCGGGTTATTTGTGTATTGTTCCAGTCACGATATTGTGACTTTTTATTCTTTATTATTATTTTATTCAGGTGAAGTGTTGTACCTACAGGGGTCATGCCATGCCTATGGAATGGGAGGTAATCAGGTTCGATTTAAACGGAGGAAGGGCATGTCCAATTCCTTGGATCAAGAGCCCTCACCATCATTAATGAGCCTCCCTTGAGAGGCAAATAAATATAGTATAATGAAATGTCTGAGGTCATCAGTTACATTATATCTGTTGAATTTATTACTACATGTATTTTTTTATTAACACATTGGCTGTCTCCCACCAAGGCAGGGTGACCCAAAAAAGAAGAAACACTTTCATCATCATTCACTCCATCACTGTCTTCCCAAAGGCGCACCTACACTGCAGTTCAAAAACCGCTCCACCCCTCCCTCAGGCATTGTACATCCTGAAACGAACATAAGAGCATTTAACTGACTCATTCCTGGACATTTACGAAATATCTCTAGGCTGAAGAACTGATTACCTCAAACTGTCTCGTCTTTCTTTGAACAAGACTGAAGCAGCCACTGGCTGGCAAACTGTATCCAAAATAATGATACCTAAATGTTGCATAACTGTCTCACTGATCTACTTGTTGCCTTACTAAACCATTTATATAATAATAATAGTATATATATATCAATTTTTTTTTAACAAAGTGGTTGTCTCCCACCAAGGCACGGTGACCCAAAAAAAAAGAAATACTTTCATTATCATTCATTCTATCACTGTCTTGCCAGAGGGGCACCAATACTAATAGTAACCCTTACCATTACTAAAGTTAAAAAGAGAGACTTTTGTTTTTCTTTTTGAGCCACCCTGCCTTAGTGGGATACGGCCGGTTTGTTGGAGAAGACGATTAATGAAACTGCACTAAACCTATAGGGGTTCTTGGTGACATCTAATTTCTTTCATCCTCTTAAAACTCAACATTAATTTTAATACAGTGGATTTCGTACTGTTTCCAACTCGAACAATTATTTAAGTGTATTTTTGTAAGTGCTTTCATAAGTGTATTTTTGGGGGTCTGAAATGGACTAATCTAATTTACATTATTCCTTATAAGAACAAATTTGTTAGGTAACGGCACTCAAACAGCATTCTGGAATGAATTATGGCCAAAATCCGGGGGTTCACTGTACCTAACTCTTTCTCATTCAACCATTCTTTGTATATTCTGTGTATTTACCACTTGTATATCATCAGCATGTTGATTATTGAATTAAGAGCTTCATTACTGCATCCTACTACCAAACTATGAATACCTGGGCCAGGAGCTGTGACAACCTCTGCAATCACATATGGATGAATACTCATTACTGACTAAAATCTCAATATTACAAACTAAGTCATAATAACGTGAGTGCTAGTTGAAAACTAGCACTCATAGCATAAGAAGCTAAAATAGTTTTTAACAATAGAGTCATATGTAGTTGCAGAAAACGAGTCACAGCTCCTGGTCCTGCCTCTTGGTTGGTCACTACCAGAGCTTAATTGCATCTCTTCTTAAAGCTATGTATGGATCCTGCCTCTACTACATCACTCTCCAGGTTGTTCCACTTCCTGACCACTCAAGGAAGGTTCCTTGATGCTGGTGAGGAGCTCTTGATCAAGGGAATTGGATCTGTGCTCCAGTTCCCTGAATTGACCCTGAATACCTTCCATCCCCCCCCCTACCATTGTATAATCCTACGGGTTTAACGCTCCCCCATGATTATAACAACAATCCACTTCCTGACAACTCTATAACTGAAGAAATACTGCCTAACATCCCTATGACTTACAGTTGTATCCTCTTGTTCCTGTGTCCCATCTTTGAAACATTCTGTTCCTGTTCATCTTGTCAATTCCTCAGTACAGTGGTCCCTCGACTTTCGGTCGGTCCGACTATCGGTGATTTCGAGGGCTTTTTTTGGTTAAATTTTCCCTCGCCAACCGGTCATTCCCTCGACTATCGGTCCGGGTACCAAACCTGTCCGCCTGCCTGCACTTGCGCGCCTCGCCGTGCAGGCGTCATGAGCCAGTCTAGCATTGCTTACCATTGAGAAAACATTACCCAGCGTGCTCATTCAAACATTCCACAATAAATTTATTGTGTTTATTGCTGGTTTAGTGATTGTCACTGTGAAATAAGTCACCATGGGTCCAAAGAAGCTTCACAAGTCGATAAAGGCTATAGCACCAGCCAGCGATAAAGTGTAGAATTAACAGTGTAGCAATGGAAATAAGTCACTCTGTCTGACTTTCTTGGGTTATCCTAGGTTTTCTACACATATGCTGCTATGTATGATTATCTATGTAACTGGATTTGTGTATACCTAAATAAACTTACTTAAGTAAGTTAAGCGATTAAGCGATAGAAAATGACGACACGAAACTTAACTCCTACAATGTTGTTTGAGGAATATAGGGACAGACAAGAGTGTCGCCCTCTGCCACCATCTCCTCCAAGTAAATATTTCTTATTTATATAAGTGTGAATATTTCTTATTAATAAATTAAAGTGTAAATATTTCTTATTATTAAATTAAAGTGTAAATATTTCTTATTTATAAATTAAAGTGTAAATATTTCTTATTTATAAATTATGCACATTGTGTGATAGTGGTGGTGGCTTTCTGCTGCCGTCGACCACCACCACGGCTTATGGTCAGTGGCCCTTATACCCAACAACAACAACAACACTACCACCAGTCCTTACATTTGTAATGACATGTTTTATTCATTCTAGAGTTTATATCATGTTTCTATGTTTATTATGTCATATTAGATGAATTGTGCTAGATAAATAAGCTGTAGAGTTGATATTATTGTCATATTGAAGGACTATCTTGTCCTGCCTCCAAACAAACTCTCCCGACTCTCTCATACGCCAACAAGAGTCTTCAATAAAGGTAAAACTTATTTAACTGTTCATTTGTCCATTATAATTAGTGCTTTATATTTATTTCTCATTGTTTTCTGTATGTAAAACTATAGTATTTATTCTTTAAAAAAATGAATTTTTTGTGAATATTTTTGGGTGGAAATGGATTAATTGTATTTACATTATTTCTTATGGGAAATAAGGTTTCGACTTTCAAAATTTTCGAGTTAAGGTCTAGCTCCTGGAACGGATTATGACCGAAAGTCGAGGGACCACTGTATTTCATACTTCGTTATCATGTTCCCCCATCTCTCCTGTCCTCCAGTGTCATCAGGTCGAGTTCCCTTAACCTTTTGGGGGTTGCGAGGCCCTCCCAAACTCGTTCTCAGGGTCTCAAATTTTTCGGAAAAAAAAAAAAAAAAACTAATGAAATGATAGAGAATCTTTTTCCGATCATAACGCCACCAAAATCATGAAATTTGGTGAAAAACTAACGGAATTATGCTCTCAAGAAGTTAGCGGTATCGATGACATTTACGCATCGGCGATTTCGCCCACTTTGAGCCCTATTTTCTGTAAATTCCAATGTTTGTCTACTAAAATTATAGCTATTTCGCTAGAATTCCATTTGTTCTATCAATTGAGTATAAGAAACCGCCAATTTACCGATTTCAACTACCCAATAAGGTGGTCAGAAATTGGCAATTTGGCCAATTTCACACAAATTTCAAAAGATGCCAATTTCAAAATAGGGTCCAGAATAAACGAGACAGACATTCCTGGCACTCAAATAACATTTTATCTGTTCATTAGTCATGTCTCCAGGCCCCTCTTACATTACTTTTGCTTTCCATTTTGAATTTTTATTCTCACAAAAAATAGAAGATTTACTGTTATGTATACAACTTCATCATTGTAAAAATGGTATAAATAATATCAGCGCACTTGTGCAAGAATATTAGACTACCCAGTTGATGTGTATTGGACGCATGGCGTGATTTGTTTACTCTTAAACATCAGCAAAAATCAAACATTTTCGCTACTTTGCGCTAAGTTTCAAGGTACTTGTCATCGTGAAACCAGTCAAAATTATCTCTATTTCTGTAATATATCATCCATTCTATCAAATGAGACTAAGAAAACGAGAATACAGTGGACCCCCGGCTAACGAACAAAATTCATTCCAGAAGCCTGCTCAAGTGCCATTACCGAACAAATTTACTCCCTTAAGAAATAATGTCAAGTAGGTTAGTCCATTTCAGACCCCCAAAAATACACTTCCACAAGCACTTACAATATTATACTTACATAATTGTACGATTTGCGGGGTGTTCGTTAGCCGGGGGTCCACTGTACAAGCATAAATACTATACGAAAATAGACTGCAAAGTCGATGTTTTGAACCAAAAACACGGTCAGTTTTTTTTTTTCCTCATTATGCACTGTGTGGTGCAGGATTTTTTTTATACTGCGCACACTGACCACACAGACCCATTCTCTCACATCTAGGCCTACCAGCCTGTTTCCACTTGATTTGAGGGCGCTAGAATTTACGCATACTAGTACGACGAAAACCCTGGCGCGTAAGCCGTACTAGTACGGCCGAAACCATGAAAGGGTTAACCTCTCCTCGTAGGATATACCACTTAGCTCTGGGACTAGTTTTGTTGCAAACCTTTGCGCTTTCTCCAATTTCATGATGTTCTTGACCAGGTGTGGTTCCATACTGGTGCTGCATACTCCAGTATGGTACTGATGTACACAGTGTACAGTGTCAGGAATGACTCCTTACTTAGATGCTGAAATGCTGTTCTTAGGTTTGCCAGGCGCCCATATGCTGCAGCAATTATTTGGTTGATATGCGCCTCAG
This sequence comes from Cherax destructor, assembly GCA_009830355.1. NCBI lineage: Eukaryota > Metazoa > Arthropoda > Malacostraca > Decapoda > Parastacidae > Cherax > Cherax destructor. The sequence goes on along the minus strand of WNWK01018289.1, from coordinate 11,172 downwards.
GAGATGTGATCGGTATTATACTCACCCCAAGATCCCTTTCCTTGAGTGAGGCTTGCAGCCTTTGACTCCCTAGCCTGTACTCTGTCTGCGGTCTTCTCTGACCTTCCCCAATCTTCATGACTTTGCACTTGGTAGGGTTAAACTCCAGTAGCCATTTGTCGGACCAGGCTTGCACGCTGTCCAGATCCTTTTGTAGTCTTTCCTGGTCCTCGTCCGCTTGTATTCTCCCCATTAGTTTCATGTCATCTGCAAACTGTGTATGTAGTTACCTGGGTATAGTGTATCTCACCATCTAAGACAATACTGTTAGAACTGTGTATCATGTATCTCACCATCTAAGACAATACTGTTAGAACTGTGTATCATGTATCTCACCATCTAAGACAATTTCTGACCTGTGTGTACTTACCTAGTCACCTAAGACATCTGACCTGTATCAACCTAGTCACCTAAGATAAAGTCTGACTTGTGTGTATCAACATAGTTACCTAAGACAACAATGAGCGAGGATAACTGAACTTTGTTATTAGTTAAGTGGTCAGTAATAGAGGTTCCACTAACTACCCTGGTCAATTTTAGGAGCTGAACATTACCAACAACTCAACTTGGCTCTTAATTTATCAAAGTCTAAGTAAATATATTATCTGTCACTTCACAACAATTATGTGTACATATATTATTGTTTCTACCATTAACACTGATTTTATTTAATAAAATTAATATTTAGATAAGAATTGCACCAGTTTTTAAGAGTTTTAAAAAGCTCTACTGACAATTACATTGGCATGGAACCAGTTAACAATAATACAGTTAATTAACATTCAGTAAACTTGAAGACCAAGACACGTGGGCAACATTTGGGAATCTTTTTCCACAATAGATTCCCAAATATTGCACAAGGGTCTAGTATTTCAACCTGTTGGCTTTCTAAACCATTTACATTATCCAATTATTTTACACAGCAGATTGCCTACAATGATAGTCTTGTACAGGAGGATCCCACACATACAGCGCCTATTTTCAGTGTTCCACATTTTCGTTGGCTTTCAACTGAGTCACTGTTCCACTCGTGACTATCACTGGTGAGTGGAACTAAATGAACAATGGCTCGATTTGAAAGCCAACGAAAATGTGGAACACTGAAAATAGGCACTGTATATGTGGGGGTCCTCCTGTGTAGGTTTAATAAGTCTGATAATGTACCACAATCACTAACAGCCCGAGTTGACCAATTACATTCCACCAGACTAATTGGCAGTACTAACGACAATTTACTAAAGCAATCTGACTCTGATGATGATCACAGTTTTTATTGGAATGAATTGCTTAACAAATTATTAGATGGGACTAACCAGGTTCGAACACGAAAAGATGTGTGCGACCACAATTAGTAGAATACGTTGATGATGTTCGAAGCTTGTCTACACTAATGCACGTGGAGTATATTTAGACCTAAACATATTATCACTATCAGTCATATATGACACTGCATGGAACAGTGTTATGGTAACACTTCAAAATATATAAGACCTAATCTGGTTTAATATTAAACCAAGACGATTCACATACAATTTGTGTGTCAACAAAGACACCTCTCATATGATACAATTAACGTCTCAAAGGACACTTTTGACTGTGTCACAAATATGAACACCTTTGACAATGTGTCACAAATAAGGTCACCTTTGAGAACATGTCACAAGTAAGGTCAGCTCACTGACACATAACACACTACTAATACATACAGTAAAACAAATTTTTCATCAATTGCCTGAATTTATTAAACTAAATAACAGTAAAGTTTACTTCTTAAACTTATTTATCTAAGGTATGTATATGTATGTATAAATATATGTATATAGGTATGTATACACAGTTGGGGCCAGGAGCTGAGACTCAACCCCTGCAACTACAGGCAAGTACAGTAAACCCTAGATATAATGGACTTTTAAAATTATGGGCAAAATACATTGGTTAAATTGTACTTTTAGCTCCTTTATTTTCAGTGTTTATTTTATTAAATCTGTAGTGTGTACAGTAGGGCCCCCACTTTATGGCGTTTTGCTTTACGGCATTACGCTAATACAGACATTTCAAATTATGACCAAAACTTGCTATACGGCTTCCCCACCTGACTTTCTAATACGGTCACTGCACCTCACCCGGTTTGTTTACATTCTCTTTGAGCTCCGCGTCTCTCCATTATGTTTGGAAACTTTCCAAAATTTCAAGTGTTTTATAAGTTATTTCATGTTTTATATATACTCTGATGATAATAATACTTATCTGTACCTGTACCTAAGTAAACTTACACACTGTGTTGGCATGCTGGTACACATTAAAATCACTAAGAGTGTTTTATTAGTCTTGAGGATGCCATATTAATAATGATAATAACAATAATAATAATAATAATAATAATACACAATAATAATCACTCTGAGGCACATTAAATGTCTTATATTATGTGAATACATGTATAGGCATTTTCATTAATCCATCAATATTTTATTAAAAATTATACAATAAACACGCTATGTAACATATAAACACGATAAATACACCCACAGTTGAATAAATTAACATAAATGAGATGTTTTTCCAGTCGTCTTGCTGGACTGTAGGAAAGAATAAAGTTTTCCTTAGTTCAACACTAAAGAAAATGTGTACAACAGTATTACTGGGGTAACTAGAAAATTGTTCCTTACATATGCCTTCACTCAAGAGCACCATTCCTTCTAAAAATAATGTTACATGAGAATGGGAGTGTTGCTCTTTATTTATTTTACTGTACCACTGTGGAGACAACTTGTACACAAGAATGGTATACAATACCGACAAGATGAAATTAAGACACATGTGCAACATCTGGGTATCTTTATAGTAGACGTTTCGCCATCCAGTGGCTTTATCAATACAAAATTCTAGGACATAATTTGAAGAGAATAGAACTATATACAAAAGATGAGGTAATCAGTCCCTCGGCCTTGGAGTTGGTGTGTTCAGCACCGTAGGTGTGGAGATTCTGAAGAACAGGTAAGAAGGCTTGACCTTAAATAGGCGACAGCTGATAGGGACGGGTAGCAGACGAGGGCATAGTCACTGGTAGGCTACGGTGCTGAACACACCAACTCCAAGGCCGAGGGACTGATTACCTCATCTTTTGTATATACAGTCATACCTCGGTTGACGATGTAATCGGATAGCGATAAATTCGGTTAATGATATTTTTGACGTAAAAAAATGACTACGGTTAACGATGTTTGCTTCGTTAACGACATTCGTACCGGACGCGTCCGCGTGGCGCCCAGCTGAGTGCGCACTCCAGGGAGCATCAGTGTGCTATTGTTTACAAGCGAGAGCGACCACCCACCCACTCCACCCACGCATTCATACAAGTATATTGTCATTATTCCACTGTTTTTAGTGCTTGCAACTGCTAAATAAGCTACCATGGGTCCAAAGGAAGCTCCTAGTGGTAAGCCTGTGGCAAAGAGGCTCAGAAATACAATAGAACTGAAGAAGGAGATAATAGAAAAATATGAAAGTGGAGTGCGTATCACTGAGCTGGCCAGGCTCTATGGTAAAGCCTAGTCTACCATCACTACCATTGTGGCCAAGGAAAATACACGTAAAATCAAGGAAGCTGTTGTTGCGAAGGTTCATGTGTGATCACAAAACAGAGATCACAAGTGCTGGAATATGTGGAAAGTTTGTTGTTGGTGTGGATCAACGAGAAACAGTTAGCAGCAAATATTGTTTCGGAGGCAATAATATGTGAAAAGCAAGGCAGTTGCATGATGATCTCGTTAAGAAAATGCCTGCAACGAGTGCTGAAGTGAGCGAATTTAAAGCCAGCAGAGGCTGGTTTCAAAATTTAAGAATCAAGTGGCATACATAGTGTTGTGAGGCATGGTGAGGCAGCCAGTTCTGACAAAAGTGCGGCTGAAAAATATGTGCCTGAATTCCAGGAGTACATAGAGGCTGAACAATTCCTCCCCCAAGTGTTTAATTGTGATGAAACAGGCCTGTTTTGGGAAGAAAATGCCCAACAGGACCTTCATTACTCAAGAGGAAAAGGCACAGCCAGGACATAAGCCTATGAAAGACAGGCTAACTTTGATGCTTTGTGCTAATGCCAGTGGTGATTGCAAAGTGAAGCCTTTACTGGTGTATCTTTTGAAAATCCCCGAGTGTTTGGCAGATGCGGTATCACCAAGTCTAACTGTGTGTGATGTGGAGGTCTAACAAAAGGCATGGGTCACAAAGAACATTTTCTTAGATTGGTTCAATGGCGTGTTTGGCCCCAGTGTGAAGAAATATCTCCAGGAAAATTATTTGCCACTTAAGTGCCTCCTTATAATGGACAATGCTCCTTGCCATCCTCCAAACTTGGTAGAGAAAATTGTGGAGGAGTTTAAATTCATCAAAGTGAAGTTCTTGCCCTAATACCACTCCTCTCCTCCAGCCCATGGACCAGCAGGTCATTTCAAACTTTTAAAACTCTACACCAAAGCAATGTTTCCAAAGTGCTTTGATGTGACCCGACATGAATATAACCCTAAGAGACTTTTGGAAAAACCATTTCCATATCCTGCATTTGTAAACCTTATAGGTAAGGCTTGGGAGAGAGTGACTACCAGGACTTTGAACTCTGCCTGAGAAAATTGTGGCCAGACTGTCCTAGAGAGGGATTTTGAAGTTTTGGGGATGAGCCTCAGAACCCTGAGCATGAGCCTGTTGTGGAAGAAATTGTGGAACTGGGCAAGTCTATGGGGTTGGAGGTGAGGGTGAGGATGTGGAACAGTTGGTGGAGGAGCACAGGGAAGAGCTAACCACTGAAGATCTGCAAGAGCTTCAACAGCAACTGCAACAAGAGACCACAGGTCAGGACAATGGTTCAGAGGAGGAGGTGGAACCGAGATGGAAGAAGGTGCCTTCTTCAAGGATTAGGGAGATCTGTGCCAAATGGACTGATGTGCAAGGCTTCATGGATGAATATCACCCTAACCATGCTGTTGCAGGCCATGCTGGCAACCTGTACAATGACACAGTGGTGTGTCATTTCTGGGATGTGTTAAAGAATCGCCAGACACAGAGCTCCCTGGACAGATTTATTGTTAGAAAGAGGTCCAGTGACTCTCAAGCTGGTCCTAGTGGCATTAAAAGAAAAAGAGAAGTAACCCCAGAAAAGAACTTGGTACCTGCAGTGTTAATGGAAGGGGATTCCCCTTCCAAACACTAGCATACTACTCCACCTTCTCCCCTCCTCCCGTCCTCCACACATCAACAACTCTTCAATAAATGTAAGTGACATGTTATTGTACTATATTTACATGTGTATTTATTTAATGTTCATTAAATTTTGTATTATTTAATGTCAAAAAGTTCTAAAAAATATTTTATTTTACTACTTTTGGAAGTCTTGGACGGATTAATTTTATTTCCATTATTTCTTATGGGGAAAATTGATTCGGTTAACGATTGATTCGGTTAAAGATATGCCCTTCTGACGGATTAATATTGTTAACCAAGGTATGACTGTAGTTCTACTCTCTTCAAATTATGTCCTACAATTTTGTATTGATAAAGCCACTGGATGGCAAAACGTCTACTATAAAGATACCCAGATGTTGCACATGTGTCTTAATTTAATCTTGTTGGTATTGTATACCATTCTTGTACAACTTGTCAGACACTGCAACATCATGGAATCTTGATTCTGAGGACCTGTACATAACCTTCTTCACGGCTACGACTACAACTAACCCATCTCTTTGGGTATGACCTACTTCCACTGGGGAATCCCATCTACCATTGACTATGCCCTCGTCTGCTACCCGTCCCTATCAGCTGTCGTCATTTAAGGTCAAGCCTCCTTACCTGTTCTTCAGAATCTCCACACCTACGGTGCTGAACACACCAACTCCAAGGCCGAGGACTGATAACCTCATCTTTTGTATATAGTTCTACTCTCTTCAAATTATGTCCTAGAATTTTGTATTGATAAAGCCACTGGATGGCAAAACGTCTACTATAAAGATACCCAGATGTTGCACATGTGTCTTAATTTCAACTTGTACACAATGTAAGGAGTTTGTATGAACGTGTATGAACCATAACCAGATGTGTTTGTCTGTTTGTTTACATACTCTGTGGCTCTGCCCTCTCTCATTTACTTGTTCTCTCTATCTTTCATTTATTCGTTTTTATCCCGCTTACTCACCTCTCACCCTACATTAAGACTACAAATATTTTAAAGTAAGTAATGAATGTACTGTACAGTGGACCCGAGTAACGAGCACCCGGAAATCGTACAATTATGTAAGATAATATTGTAGTGCTTTTGTAAGTGTATTTTTGGAGGTCTGAAATGGACATCTAGCTTGCAAGGTAAATGATAGCTAGGTTAAATCTGACCTAGCTGTTATAACTGTTATAAATATTGCAGATGCCTACCCTAACTGTGGCTGCCTTGCAATTCACATTTGTCTGAACTGGCAGCCTCACCATGCCTTACCACATTGTGTATGCCACTACCCTTCTTATATCTGTCAAACCAGTCTCTGCTGGCCTTAAAATCACTAACATACAATCTCCCCATACACACTTCTATTCCTATTTATTGTTCTGATCATACTTCCTGCAAGCCCTGATATGCTCTCTTACTCCAGTGGTTTTTAACCTCCATGACACACACACATAGTCGACCATTAAGTGCATTAATCCCCTTCGCACCTGGAAATATTTTGGTTGAAATATAACAGTATTCCAAGTTCAGAAATATATCGTGTCTGCTTTACACTTAACGAACGAACGATCAAACTTGCACTTCCATTAATCTCCTCACGTTAAGCAGAAGGATCATGATCTAACCTACTTGACATTATTTCTGTAAATTCGTTGGTAATGGCACTTGAGAAGGCTTCTGGAATGAATTTTGCTCGTTACTCGGGGTCTACTATGTATGCATTTTATCGCTCTAGAGCGCTTTAAATGTCGTTGCATATTATGTGAGGGTGGGGTGGCCAGGAGGGCTACTATACCTACCACACCTGACTCTTACAATAAATACTACTCACCTCTCGCTCTACACTAAGACTTCAAATATTCTGAGTTAAGTAATGTGTGTATATTTTACTTTTATTGTTTTTAATGCCTAGTTCTATTGCTAACTTAATATATGTTAGTGTAAACTTGTTATCTGGCATTTATATGCATTTATAAGTGGAAAAATGGCGTTCTTCTTTCCGGTGGTAGCCTGCAACCTAACCTGCCGCATAAGTGGGGCCCTACTGTTTACAGTACTATGTTAGGTATATGGTTCAGTACTTTGGTGCATTTTCTTACAAATTTTAATACTATTCTGATATAATGGACACTTGGACAATCCTTCCCTACTAGTCCCTTATATTGAGGGTTTACTGTACTTAGAGGAATTAAATATATCACATAATTCACTTTGGTTATATTGTATGTTTCCCAGATTACAAAAATGTCTGAAAAGGCAGAAGTTGAAGTTTCAATGTAACTACTACATTAATTATGCTTTTAAAATGTCAATTACGATACTGTTTTTAGTAAGAAATTTTCCCTATTTCTACTTTATTGTAAACAATGACTAAATACTGTACTGCATTTATCGTTGCTTCCAAAAACTGATCCAATGCTTAATAACTATGGTACTCTTTGCCAGCTCCAAGGTTGGGGGACTGATTACCCCATCTCTTGTATATAATTCTACTGTCTTCTTCACTAACTCCAAGGCTGAGGGACTTATTACCTCATCTTTTGTATATAGTTCTACTGTCTTCCAATTATGTCCTTAAATTTGTATTGATAAAGCCACTGGATGGTGAAACGTCTACAATAAAGATACCCAGATGTTGCACACATGTCTAATTCTTCAAAAAAATAAAAAATTACATTGGGCGAGTAATCCATATACAGTGGTACCTTGACATACGAGCAGCTCCCAACTCGAACAATTATGTAAGTGTATTTCTGTAAGTGCTTTTGTAAGTGTATTTTTTTGGGGGTCTAAAACGGATTAATCTAATTTACATTATTCCTTATGGGAACAAATTTGTTCGGTATTGGCTCTCGAACAACCTTCTGGTACGAATTAAGCTCGTAACCCGAGGTACCACTGTATATATGAAAGCCAAATATTCTTTGACAACCAAAGGTAGAAACAGAAAATGTGAAACTAGGACGGTTTCATTAAACAAATGCGTGGATGTGTGTATGTACAGTGTACACACACAATACAGCTAGGTCTTGATAAGTACCAGTAATGAATTTCGTCAGGTGGTCTCGTTATTTGAATTATATGTCATTTTTGTTCACGATTTTAAGAGCTTGGAGGAAAAAAATAATTAACTTTGTACTAAACCAGAATCCGCACTAAATCGAAATTCACACTATTTGAACTCTCACTAATCGAAATCTAGCTGTACATCACACATTCAAATTTTATTTTATAACACGTTGGCCATCTCCCACCGAGGCAGGGTGACCTAAAAAAGAAAAACACTTTCACCATCATTCAACACTTTCACCATCACTCACACAATATCGCTGTCTTTGCAGAGGCGCCCAGATACGACAGTTTTAGATGTCGCTCCAAACAGCCAATATCCCAAACCCCTCCTTTAAAGTGCAGGCATTGTACTTCCCACCTCCAGGGCCCAAGTTCGGCTAACCGGTTTCTCTGAATCCCTTCACAAAATATTACCCTGCTCACACTCCAACAGCTCGTCAGGTCCCAAAAACTATTCGTCTTGTTAATCACGAAAAGAAGAAATAAATTCGAGATTCAAGCACTATGCATTAGAATATTACATCCATTAATGTAAATATTATAATTTTAAAATACCGCAAATCTTTTTTAAAATCACAACAAGGAAATTTAACATAGTAAAGTGGTCCCTCGGTTTTCGTGCATCTCCAAACTCGAACATTTATGTAAGTGTATTTTCGTAAGTGCTGTTGCAAGTGTATTTTTGGGGGTCTGAAATAGACTAACCTACGTGACATTATTTCTTAAGGAAGTAAATTCGTTCGGTAATGGCACTTGAGCAGCATTGTGGAACGAATTTTCGGCGAAAACCGAGGGACCATTGTATACGGTATATGAAAATTGACGGAGTAATTAATTTATTAAGAGATGTTCACTTCAAACATATACTGAACCTATGTTCATAACCCAGAATAAGTTGTAATGAACAAGTTCATGACACAAGTAGTGATGAACACAAGTTCATAACACAAGTAGTAATGAACACAAGTTCATAACACAAGTAGTAATGAACACAAGTTCATAAGTAGTAATGAACACAAGTTCATAAGTAGTAATGAACACAAGTTCATAAGTAGTAATGAACACAAGTTCATAAGTAGTAATGAACACAAGTTCATAAGTAGTAATGAACACAAGTTCATAAGTAGTAATAAACACAAGTTCGTAAGTAGTAATGAACACAAGTTCATAAGTAGTAATGAACACAAGTTCATAAGTAGTAATGAACACAAGCCATAATGAACAGCAGTGTTTATTCACTGACAATCATTCATTATGACTTAGTTTATGGACTATATATAACTTTGTGTAGTATGAAGACAGATGCTCCATGACAGCCTCTGTGGTTACAGATGAGACATTAGGGTCACAATTGGTGTTGCTGATACAACCATGTCACAGAATAGCTGGTTGAAGAATCCTATTGTAAGCTCTGTTGCCGAGTGGTTACCGCCTGTGTGCACAGACTGCAGTTCGAACCCCTTAGCCCTAGTCCTGTAGCTCGATTGGTAGCACACTCGGCTGACACACTGAGGTCCGTGGTTCAATCCCCGGTATGGGTGAGAACATTAGGATGTGTTTCCTTAAGACACCTGCTGCCCTTGTTCACCCATCAGTAAAATAGGTACTTGGGTGTTAGTTGACTGGTGTGGGTCACATCCTGGAACAAAATTGACCTAATTTGCCTGAAATGCAAATGTCACTGATGTCAGCTATGGTCTGTATACCTTGTACATATACTTGTAGAAATAAAGATACAAAATTAGTGGATACGGGGGTTCTACTGTACTTATGAATTTTTTTTCCCTAAATTATGCGTGTCAGAAGAGGCGACTAAAATTCTGGGAGCAAGGGGCTAGTAACCCCTTCTCCTGTATACATTATTAAATTTAAAAAGAAAAACTTTTGTTTTTCTTTTTAGGTCACCCTGTCTTATTGGGATATGGCCGGTTTGTTGGATAAAAAAAAAAAAATACACTCAAGACACTTAACAAGACATTCTGCCAGTGGCATTTTTCAATCTCAGGCTTTTCAATACCCCGCTGCACTGCATGACCTAATAATGATCCCTCTCCCTCTTGCTACCCAATACCCCTGCACCCTTCCTTGCTCTGCTGCGCTGTATGACCCTTGTAGGCTTAGCGCTTCATTTTTTTTTATTATAATAATAATAGGCTTTTCAATTTAGGACTGGAGAAGCCAACAATGACAAAATGACTGGTTCAATAACTGTGTTGCTTGTGTATGTGCATCTTGTTGGAGAGAATATTAATTATTATTATAATCAAATAGAAGCGCTAAACCACAGGGGTTATACAGCGCTGCAGGTTATTGTAGGATGCAGGGAGAGTGGGTTGTAAGAGGGAGATGGATGATTAGTAGGGTATGGAGTGCAGCATGACGGTGATAGTGCAGGGATAGAAGGTAGCAAGAGATCGAGGTAGAAGGGACTGAGGGAGGTGCTAGAGGTGTAATCTTCAGAGTTTGTGTAGTAAGTCAGTTTCTGTCAAAAAGTCAACAAGAGAGTCAGGATTAAAGGAGGGTCCATCTGCAAGAAGGAAGGTAAAGAAAAGGGCCGCAGAGCGAAGACGTCGTTGGAGGTAAATTCTGCGTGCTCGTTGATAGAGTGGGCAGTCCAGCAGAATATGTCGAACAGACACTGGAACCTGACAATGCTCACAGAGAGGGGCAGGGAGCCTCTCCATGAGATACCCGTGTCTGTCAGTTAAGAAGGCCTTAAGAAAGAATGGTAGGTTGCCTCGGAGGCCTAAGGAGTGGGCCTGGGCCAAGATATTATATCTCCAAGTTGTATCATAAGCCTTCTCAAGGTCGAAAAAAGATAGCGATAACCAATGGTTATTCGCAAAGGC
>WNWK01018288.1:0-40309 GCA_009830355.1 Cherax destructor | reverse complement strand
CTAAAAAATATTTTTAAAGGGTTTAAAATTGATTTGTATCTTAATAAATAAATACAAAAACTTCCCGGGGATTTTGGAAATGTTTATAGCAGTTTTTTGTGTACATATTAAATTTTTTTTAAGTGTATTGGGTTGGGGGTGTTTTTTTCCCAATTTTGGGAAAATTTTTAGGTTAACAGTAAAATTCAACTGTTCAAAATTTTACGTGGAAAATTAAATTAATAAGTCTAAAATTACATAGTTATTAATTTTAAAAAATTTATATATGAGTGTGATTCAAAAGTTTAAGAAATGAATAATCTAAAAAAGATATGATATTGACCAATTTGATTTTACTAGCTATTGGTTAAACATTTTGAATAAAAAAGTCACAGAGGTTTAGGATTTTTTACAGGTATTGATTTTTTATTTAATAGCAATAGAACGGGTTTGGGAAAAGTTACTTGATTGGTATTAAGTTATAAAACAAATATTAAGATTCAATTATTTAAATATTGTGAATAAATTTATTAAGGAATATAATAAAATCAAAGTTAAATTAAAAGAAAATAAGTGTAAATGTATAAAAGGGTGTAAAATAAAAATTTTTTAGTATTAAAAATATTAAAAGAAATTTCAATTTTTTGAAATGGTGTTAATAGTTTTAAAATTCAAGCAGTAACTGATAAAAATTATAGGTATGTGGGTTGAAAAATGGGACAAGTAAAAATTGTATGTATTTTAAAAAGGTAAAACTATTTGTAAAAATTTCCGAGGTGAAAATATTAAAATAATTCCTCGTCCAGCAACCATACTGGGCGGCGTTGGTGCCTCCTCCTGGTGGTCCCGAGACGAAACTTTATTTTTTTCAACATGGCGGCGCTGCCAGCGCGCGTCAACACTGTCTGTTTAAAATTGAAGGCGTGTTCCCCCGTCCACAGCCGGACAATCCTACCTATGGTGTTGAAGGATAATACAAGATTGACATGGTGACCTATATGGTGTGCCTTAAATGGACTAACCGGGGTATTCGTAAACTTCGTAAACACAGCATTTGGGGTTGGTAGACAAGTATCAAGACCAAGTATATGCAGTTCTCAAGTTGGAGGGGGTTGAGATGCCCCGGTCCTATACGGGGATAAGGGTGAGAAATCCATTCGGGCGGACCCAGGGATCAATGGGTTTTTAAAAAAGGGGATTGACATGCAAATGTGGGAAAGTGGCTGGGGCCCCTTTAAGACCATGGGGGGTCTTTTCCAAGAGTCCATCAGGGACCTATCCATCATCGAGTAATGCCGGTTCGGGACACAGGTGTACGTAACGTGCGGGGGTAAACGCGGACGTCCCGAATGGGGGGCATTTGAACATGTGCACAAATTGCCCAAAAGAGGGGGCAGCAACGATTTGAGGGGGGGCTCAATCCCCAAAGCAGGACAGAAGGACAGGAAACGCTCGATGGGGCAGGAGTCAACTACCCGGTCATGGGGGAGATAGTGGGGGGCGCGAGGGACTGTAAAACCCCAACGTATACAGAGGAGAAAAGAGAAACAGCAGAAGAGGGGAGGAGGGTACGGGGGAAGCCACCCTTATGTTTTTGGAAGGGGGTTTTGGGAGGCCTCATAGCCGAGACCTTGCCGAGTTAATCGGCTGCAGGAGAAGTCTTGGGGAAGACAATGAACGGGGGATTGAAATGGAAGAGGATGGAACGGGGAAACAATTTTTAGTATGGGGGGACGGTGTGTGGGAAGTGCATGAGCAAAAAAGTGGTCAAGGTATGGAATGGGGGGGAAACCCCAAAGAGATCAGTAGCATCATCAGATGGAAGGATGTATTAACACCTGCGCAGAGATCATGCAAAAGCCCTTGGTGGGTTGCCAGGAGAAGCGATCGGGGGGGATTGAACTGCGTTATCAGAAATAGAGATGTGGAACCTAGGGGGCGGGTTTGGTGTTGGGGGTCTTAAGAGATGTATTAAATAGTGGGAGAAGGACGTGGTAGGTGGGGGGGAGAGAGTGGAGCACACATACCTTCGAAGGATTATGAGAGTTGGATAGATATAGGGTCAGATCAGTAGTGGCTGAAGGTGTGAAACGATAGATGTAGGGTTTTCAGATCATAGGGGTGTTCTAGTAAAAAGGTGGAAGGTTATTAGGTGGATGGGGGTTACTGGAAATTAAATGTGAAATTGTTGAGTGGGGAGGATAAACAGGCAAGTTTTGTACAATGGTGGAAAGGGTTGTGGGTGCAAGGTAAGAACAGATTGAGTCGGGAGAGGTATCATATGTGGGGGAAAAAAATGGCAAAAGTGGGTATAAAAGGTTTTTTACAAGACTGGGGAGAGAGGAGGCGGGTTGGACATTTGGGTTACAAAAGACATGAGGGCTCTTGGCCAGATGTCACGAGAGGAATGGACCTAATGCAGTCGGAGATAAGGGATTGAAAGAAAGGCTGAGAGGATACAGAATGAAAGATTTGATTTTGTCGTTTGAGGGCGGGGATGGATGATATTTTTGGGGAGACAGGCCTTCGAAGTATGTTTTGAGCAAATGTAAAAAAAGAAGGGATGGTATGACAGAAAATAGCATAGAAGTGGATGATCGTTTGAGAATTATGTGCAGGGGCAAAGATTAGGACGACTGAGGCGATGGGTGTATTCGTGGATAAATGGTTTGAGAGGTATTGGAGAATGATGGGTAGGCATAACAGAGAGAAGAACAATTTGGAGGGAAAACTGCAAAGGTGGGAGAGGGAACGAGTAAGTATGGAAGGTCCAATTAGTGAGGAAAGAGATATTGGAGGCGGTGGATGGGTTAAGTAAGGGAAAGGCTCCAGGGATAGACGGATAGTTAATGACTTCTATAGGATATATTGGAATGTATTAAGGAATGTTGGTATGGCTTTTTAACACAATGAAGGAGGAGGGATGCTTAGGAACTGATCAATGCATGGGCGTGGTGGTGTTGGTTAAGAAAGGGGAACAGGGTGACAATAAAAGCAATTCAGGCCTTTAGCAAATGAATGCAGATTATAAGATTTTCTGAAAAATTTGGAAATAGGTTGAAAAAGTGCTAGGAGGAGTGATTGAGGAAGGGCAGTGTGGGGTACGGGAAGAAGCATGATAAGTGGTCACGAAAGAATTAAAAAATATATAAAGAAAAAGCATAGAGGGGGGTATTAGCATTAGATTGGAGGAAGGATATGACAGTGTGGAGAGAGGGTGCTATGAAATTATGACACCAGGGGTTTGGGGAGGAAGTGGTGGATGGGTTGAAACAGTGTATAAGGGGCATGTATAAGGGTGCAGATGAATGGCCGTGGGAGAATGGTGAAAAAGGAAAAGGGATTAAGGCAGGATGCCCTCTGTCGCAATTCATTTCATGTTTGAAGACCCATTCTTCAGACTAGTAAGAGGTGGGGTGAAAGGGGAGGGAGGGGGTGAGGAAGAGAGGAGGAGCAGGGGATATGGGGTACGTGGACGATACTACAGACTTTAGGCAACGTAGAGGGGCTGGCAAATTAGGACGTGTAATAGGGTTTTTGTAGAGCAACGGAATGAGGGTAAATGGGGCCAAATCACGATTATTGGAGGAGGTAGATGGGTGGGGAAGGTTGGGCGAGAGGCATGGGTGGATAGTAGTGGAAAAACATTAAGATATGTGGAATAATATATATTGAGTAATGAAGTGGGAAGCTGTCTGAATTCAGGAGGATAGTGAAAATCCAATGGATAGAATGAAGGGATGGAGACCAGGGGATCTTACATTACAGCAGAGGGTGATAGCAGTAAATACATTGATATATAGTAAGATTTGGCATGTAGCAGTGATATACCCATTAATGCAAGAAGACATACACACGCTGGAGATTAAAGTGTTTCGATACATCGGGGGTTTTGGAAAACCATGGATTAGGAAAGAGATTGTTAGAAATAGGTTGAGATGGGGGTTTGGGGCTAATAGCGATAGAGCGAGAGTAATATGTATGTATGTTAAAAGATGTGTTATAAAGTGGGGTGGGGTAGAGGCAGGTCGGGGGGTAAAGTGTCAGAAGAATTAGGTAGGTGGTGGGAGGCAAGAGTTTGGGGCAATGTTGGGATCTCTATGAAATATAATGGTGATAAAAAATGCTCATAAGTTAACTGAAAGTGATATGGAGAAACTTGGATGGGGTAAAAGTGTGGAAGAAGGTGTAGGGAATACCCTATGTATGATTGGGGCAATATATGGAAGGGATTCAAGAGTTTGTTATTGAGATCCAGAGACCGGGAACTTATGTATAGATTCTTACATGGAGCGGTGGCATCGAAAGCAGCTTTATTTAGGATGGGCATAGTTAAGGACGGAGTTGTGACAGGTGTGGGATGCAGGAGACAGGGTATCATGCAATATATTTTGTGAGGATTTAGGGCGGACGGGAATGGATGGGTAGGGTATTAAGAAAATTGGGAGGGGGTGGCATAACAGTATTAAGGGCAATAAGTTTGGATATAAATGGTATGAGTCAACAGGTGCGAAGGGATTAATGCACTTAATGGTTGACTATGTGTGCGTGTCATGGAGGTTGAAAACCACGGGGGTAAGGAGCGTATCAGGGCGCTTGCAGCAAGTATGATTGCAACAAGAAATAGGAATAGATGTGTGTATGGGGGAGATGGGAGGGGCTTTCTCGAGCAATACAAAGAAATGAGTTTAAGGGACTTATTGAAGCATAGGAAATAATGAATGTAAAAGGGCTTGACACTAGGGGAATTAAGGGAGAAAGTAGGGAGGGAGGGGTAGCTGGGTGGTGGTACAAACGGAATGGTTGGGTAGTAGGGAAGGAAATAGGATTTACTGGGGTAGTGTAGGTATGTAAGTATGTCGGGAATTAAGATAGTGAGGAAATAAAGGGAAAGGATGACGGATGACAAAAGATAATTTTAATGCAAAGGGAGACGGATGATGACCAGCGGAGGTAAGGATAGTGTATGTGATGTTGGTAAATTACTAAAATAGACGGATAAATAGACGACTTGAATTCATTAAAGTAAGGGGAAAATGAAGGTTTACTTTGCATAAAGCAGAATAGGTGTGGTGGAGATATTATATAACGTATGTGCTATGTCCAGATGTTGTTAAGTGAAAATAGTGTGGAAGGAAGGCTGAACTTAACGCATTGTTAAGTTTGCAAAAATCGGTTCAAACATGTTAATGTGAATAATGGTGTTTCAAGATATGAGTGGATGAATTACTGTTACAATATACAGATATACAGAATAATAACTACGAAGCTTGGGTCAAGGTAGAGTGGAAGTGTGTATGTAGGTATGAAAGATGATTGGTGTTACTTTCACAGATGATGTCAAGTCATATCATATAAGAATTACTTTATAATGAACAATGGATTAACATATATGTCGAGTGTCATAAAAAATTGTGGTTGAGATATATACAGTTTTATGTATAAATATAAAGCATAGAAAATGTAGTGGAGAAAGTGGACACCTTGTGGTATGTACATCAGGGAATGACTTTGGCAGGACAGTGGTGATAAATTATAAGGGTACTGCAGAAGTACATAAATGTATGTTATAAGGGAATATATTTATGTTGTTGAAGAATTGAAGATGAAAGGAAGAATTTTGGTGTATAAAATGTAGTCTTATTAGTTTGGGGCAAAATCACATTTAAAAGTTGTTGTAAGTGATTAATGCATAGCATAATGCAGAGGAGGGAACAGAGTAAACTCAGAGAGGAGGTGTAGAGTAATAACACCTAGGATGACATATTTACATATTTACACCTTGGGTGTATATACTTTGTTGTGAAAATATTAATGTATGTCAAAGGGTCAATAGCATAGGAGAGGAACAGAAGGAGATATTGTACAGTAAGAAAATATAAAGACTTATGTGTTGTAGACGTCAGTCCTACAGTTCAATTTGTATGTAGTATTGATAATGTAGTCTGGGAATGTTGTTGTTTCCATAAATGTATCAATATCATGCCTTACAGACATTATATTTTTTTTTTGTTTGTTTGCTCTGTATATATATATATGTGTTTTAAATAAAATATAAAAAAAAAATATTAGTAGTATCAGTAGTAGTAGTATAAATAGTAGTAATAACAGTAGAAATATTTGGAGTAGTAGCAATAGTAGCAGTAGTAGTAGAAGTCGAAGTAGTAGTAACAATAACGATAGTAGAAGTAATAGCAGTAGAAGCAGCAGCAGCAGTTGTAGAACCACTACTGCTACTAGTAGTAGCAGTGGTTACTATATCTGCTACTACTAGTAGTAATAGTAGTAGTAGTAGCAGCAGAAGCAGCAGTAGCAGCAAAAGCAGTATAAGTAGCAGCAATAGATGTAGTAGTTGTGGTATAGTAAGTACTACAAGTAGCAGAATAGTAGTAGTAGTAGCAGTAGAAGTAATAATAATAGTAATAGTAATGTAAATTATTACTGAGTTGTAAACACAGCATTAAGTGGCACATTCTTGACCAATGATATGCCGGATGTTGATTCTGCAACGTCTTGTGCAACTTCTCTTTCGCAACTGATTAGAAATCCCACTAAAAATACATTAATACTCTGAGACTAAAAACATTACATTAATTTTGTTATATAGTCACTTAATACATAGCAGCATATAAAAGCAGGTGAAAGTGTGCCAGGAGGAAAAGTAACTTTCATTGAGGGAGTTTGACGCTCATATGTCAGTGTCAACAAGTGTTTTGGTAGACTGCTGTGGAAAATGAGATTCTGATTGTGTGAATAGGTCTTTGTATATATATACTTTCGACATGTAAACGGGTTATAGGTTGTTTATGTATTGTTAACGTGCTGTCTCTCTTGGGGTAGGTTAGTTGCCAGGGTAATAATTTTTTTAAATTATGCTTTAGGGCATTTCGCCGCCTGGCAATCGCACTGAGTGGTTCTCTTGTTGCTGACACCTGGTGGCCAACGAGAGAGTTACTGATTTTCAGCAAGATGGCGGCTGGAGGAAGGAGGAGGATCAACACCGTGTGTGTTGAAGTGTTGCGAGGAGCAGTGTACCCGGATAACTCGAATGTTTTGTTGCATGCGATTATCCGTGATGCTTATGGCATTGGAATTGAGGAATTATGAGGCATAGCGCTGAATGGGGAGCACAGAATTTTCATCAAGTTTGCTACGACAGCGGCATATGAGAGGATTGTGGACAGCTTCCAGGACAAACCGATGGTGATCAACGCTGGCCTGGAGGTACGCTTGAGAGATGTATCAAGATATTATACCTATATTCGAGTCCGAAACGTGCCATTTGAAGTTTTGGATGGGGATATTCAAGCAGCGTTTCAACAATTTGGAGTGGTGCATACGGCTGTGATGGGCAAATGGACCGACGGAATTTACGCAGGATTACAGGAAGGGTCATATTCCCTTAAAATGACTCTACGACGGCCTATTCCTTCGTATGTTGTCCTTGATGATTTTAGGACTCAAGTCTACGTCACATACGCCGGTCAACAACGAACCTGCAGACTATGTGGGGCGTATGATCATGTTGCAGCTGCTTGTGGGAGGAGGACAGACCGTCGTCAGGAAGAACGAATGGATGACAAGGTGGTTGACAGGACAGAGAGTGTGGTGCCAGTACCACCAAGTGTGGGACAGAGTAAGCGGTGGAGTGATGAGGTGGACGAGACAGGTGTCACCTGTGAGACACTGCCTGAAGGCTCGGGTGTGAGACACTGCCTGAAGGCTCGGGTGTGAGACACTGCCTGATGGCTCGGGTGCAGAAAAGCCGGAGGGGGGGAATGCTTCTGTGGATGGGGAGATTTTGCAAGGGGACTTGCCCCATATTTTGCAAGATGCCCTCAGAGATTTTCTTGGCACACCTGGAGAAGAGTCCCCTTTAGAGCCTGGAGTTGGGCATGTGGAGTCTGTGGAGTTGCCTGGGGAGGGTGGGATTACATCACATGATGGGGAATCTAACCTGGTGGTGCAGGATGTGGTGGCTGTGGTTCATAGGCAGGATGAACAGTTGGAAAATGTGGCTATGGATTACAGTGGTGATTCACGTAAAAGGTCTGTGGGTGGGTCCGATGAGGACGTGATCACACCGGCGCAGAAAGTTTGTACAAAGTCATGGGTAGATGCTGCCCGCAAGGGTAAGGGTGGGGTGTCAGGAAGAGAAGGGCTTAAACGTGGTTAGGGTGTGAAAGCGAAGGAAGGAGGAGCGCCAAAAGTCCAGAGGGATCGAGGAAAACCCCCTATGTTGTCTTCAGAAGTCTCACTATAAATGTTAACGGCCTTCGGGCCGATGTGAAACGACGGTGGCTTGAGGTGACTATGCGACGTTTTCAGGTAGATATTTGTTTTGTACATGAACATAATTTCAGGTGTGCGAGGGAATTGTGTTTGAATGGGTACAGAGTGTATGCAGGTGATTCAGGGAAATTAAAGGGAGGGGCTGCTGTGGTCATGTCAGTCCTTTTAAGTTATTAGCGTGGGAGACGGGTGAGGAGGGTAGGGTGGTGAGGGTGGACGGGGTGTGGGGAGATGTACGCGTGAGTTTTATAAGTGTGTATATGCCGGCGGATCTCTGCAGGAGTACTAAGGAACGTTTCGTAAAGGATGTTTTGCTGTATCATTTGAGAGGACTGCCTGAGATAACCATTATAGGAGGAGACTGGAACTGTGTCATACGGGGTAAGGATGTAGAGCCCAGGGGAGCGGGCTGTGTCCTGGGAGTGCTGAGGGAGGTATTAGGAGCAGCCGGGATGATGGATGTAGTTAGAGGAGGAGGTTGGTGTGTGGAGCACACTTTCGTGAGGCGGGGATATCAGGCGAGCCTAGATAGGATTTATGTAACTAAGGAGATACAGGTTGGTAGGGTAGAAGCTATGGACGTGGGATATTCTGATCATAGGGGTGTGTTGGCAGATATTAGCTGGGAAGGAATGATTAAAAGGTATGACAGCTACTGGAAATTGAATATAAGTTTTCTGCAGGGAGTTGGTGAGGGGGAAAGTTTTGCTGCATGGTGGCAGGGCAATGGGAGAGAGGTCAGCATGCGGAGACTTACTGAGTTGGTGGGAAATGTGGGCAAAGCCATGTATTAGGAAGTATTATACAAAAATGGGCAGGGAAGAGAATTGGGGAAATTTGGATTACAGAGGTACTTGGAGGGTCAACTGGAGGATTGTTACAAAAGGGCGGGAATTCTAGGATGGATGAGATGGGTATTCTGAAAGAGCGTCTGAGAGAACTGCAGAATGAGCGATTTAATGCGACGCGTGAGAGGAGGACTAGAGGAGGTCTTGTGGGGAGACAGGCCATCGGCCTGTGTTCTCCGACGGTTTAGAAGAGGCAGAGGGACACAACTATGATGATGTTGGAGGTCTGTAGGGAGTTGGGGGGGTATAGGGAAGGACAGTTGCTCCGAACTACTGAGGGAATAAGTAACTATGCAGATCACTGGGTAAAAGAGTACTTGCTGGAGGAATAGGGAGGGGTGAGGGACAGGACAGTAGTAGGGGACGGGATTAGGTCTATTGTTAGTAAGGACGACAGGAAAGAAATGGAGGGAGAGATTAGTGAGGAAGAGGTATGGGAGGCAGTGCAGGGTTTGAGCAAAGGGAAGGCACCTGGATTGGATGGTCTCCCTAATGATTTCTATGTGCATAATTGGGAGACCCTAAGGAATTGTTTAGTTAAAGTATTCAATTGTATGAAGAATGGGAGGGTATTGGGTAGCATGCAGAACACTGGGGTTATAGTTTTAGTGAAGAAAAAAGAGGAATGTTGGACGATGAAGGATTATAGATTTATAACATTAATGTGTGCGGATTATAAGATCTTTGCAAAGGTACTAGGTAATAGGCTTAAGAAAGTGGTGGGAATGGTCTTACATAATTGACAATGTGGAATCCCAGGTAGAAGCATGGGTGTGGGTCATGGTCAAATTAGGGATTTTATTGAGAGGGGTGAAGGGGGTGTTGAGTATCGATTGGAGTGGCTTATGATAGTGTTGACAGGAGTATGTTGTATGATACCATGAGGAGGCAGGGTTTGGGAATGAATTAGTAGGGTGGGTAGAGACTCTGTATGCAGAGCCAAGGTTCGGATACAGATAAATGGTAAAATTGGAATGGAGGTGCCTATGGATAAGGGTTTAAGACAGGGCTGCCCCTTGTCCCAGGTATTGTTTGCTTGCATGCAAGACCCCTTTTATCGTTTAGTTTCAGGAGGAAGGGCTGAGGGGACGGAAGGGGATGTAGAGATAGTTGGATATGTGGATGATACTACTGTATTAGTGCGAGATGTAGAGGAGTTAGTGAATGTGGGGCGTTTTGTAGAGATTTTTGGGAAGGCTACTGGGATGAAAGTAAACTATGCGAAATCTAAATTGTTGGAGGTAGGTAGGTGGGTAGGGGGGAGGGTTGGTGAGGGCAGGGGTGGGCAATAGTGGAACAGGTGAAGATTTGTGGGGTGGTGTACCGGGCAGACCCGGTGGAGGCCCGGGCGGTTAATGCAGAGCTGGTAGTAAGAGAGGCTATTAAGCGTATGGGTGGATGGCAGCCTGGGGACGTCACATTGCATCAGAGGGTGGTGATCGTCAATTCATTAGTGTTTAGTAAACTGTGGCATGTGGCGGCGGTGTTCCCCATTATTTTTGAGGATGTGAAGGAATTGCAGAGAAGGGCATTACGTTAAGTGGTAATGACGAGGGTACGTCAAGGAGGTTTGGGGCTCATTCCGTTAGCAAGGGGTCTGCAGTGTGTTTACATTAAGCATCGATACCTCAGGGTGGGTGGGGTGCTTGGGAGGAGAGTGGGATTGGTTATGGAAGATGTCAGAAGGTGGTGGAAGGGGAATGATCTGAGGGAGTGTGAAGGAATGTTGAGGCGGATCATGGTGGTTAAGGAGCCGAGGAGGATCACTGCGAGTCTCCTGGGCAGGGAAGGGGTGCATGGGGAGGTGCTGCATGGGGCAGCGATATACCCTGTGTATGATTGGATGGGTATATGGAAGGGATTAAGAAAGTTGTGGCTCAAACCCAGAGTACGTGAATTTGTGTATAGGTTTTTAATGGGGATCGTTGCATCGAAGGCAATTTTGTTCCGTATGGGGATAGGGGAGGGAGGGCTGTGTGATAGATGCGGGGATACAGCATATCATGTGGTGTATTTTTGTCCTTTATTGAAAGTTGTGCGTGAATGGTTTGGGAAGGTGTTACGCAGGGTGGGGGGGAGAGGGCTTTCAACATTACGGGCCTTGAGCTTTGATGTGGGAGGGGTGGGAGGAGAGGTGAGATGGGCGGTATTGTACCTATTGGCAGACTACTTGTATGTGTCATGGGGAATGAGGGGGGTGTCAGGGGAGTGTAGAGTTAAGGCTTTGGCTGCTGTGTTTTATAGGACAAAATGTAGAAATAGGGATCTTTATGGTCGGAGGTGGGATTCAGCTTTTTCTGTGGGTTATAGGGAGTTGGCGGTGGGTAGTTTACTAGAGCTGTGAGGGAGGGTTTAAAAGGACTGGCCGGCGACAAGGAGGGGGGTATACATGGTGGGGAAGGGCGTATGAATGAAGGGGAAGGGTGGGTGGGTGACGGTGGACTCAGCGGGCGTATGACACATGACTGGAATGTGCAATGTGTGTGGTATGACGGGAGACGGGGTGGGAGGGAACCCCTATGGAGCAAAGGTGTCAGGGGTAACCATAGTGGCTTTTCTTCACAACCTTCTGGACTGGTGATGTATAGTTATAGGTGTAGAAAGTTCCCTTTAAGCTATCCTTATATAGGGTTCTTATTTTTTTTCACACACTTGGGTATGAACCGTTTTCCAACATGTTGTATGTAACTTAAGGTTTCCTGAGATGGGTTTCTCATGTTCCATTTTGTGCCTTACTGTTGTGGAAGGCAGTTTTGGGTAGATTTTGTGTTGTAAACTGTCTATCTTTGTTAATTGTGTTTGTGTAAATATTAATTTGCTTATTGTGCAGGATGATCTATCCTTATATACTTAATCTACTTTTTCGGAATGACATTATTCCTTTACCTGTGTTTTTATATTGTATAAAAAAGTTTTCAGTTTTGGAGATGAGTCATATGTTGTGTGCTATTACGTTATTATACACTGGTGAATATGTATGTTTTTGCTTCCTGTGTAACTTAATTATTGATGTTAATGATCAACAGTGTGTGTAGTTTTGTAGGGGATGGCGCTGTTAGTATAATTATTATATTGTTACAATTGATGTGTTTATATTGTCTTCTAATGTTGTAATGTAATAAAGTTTCATTGGGTCGTTGTCTGTACTTTACAGACTTGTGAATAATAAGCCCTTGGGGGATGACTATATTTAGTATATTTTGTTATACTATCATTTACGTCATTTAGTGGCTGTTTGTGATTTATGTCCTTCGGGATTATGTACATATGGTTATTATTTTTTCCTGTTCATGGATGGTAAGCATTGAGTGATAAGTTTTTCTGGTTTTGTGCATTGTTTTTATGCTTTGTATGTTTTCTTAAGTAGGGAAAATTTTGTTAACCTTTGTTGTTGCTTTGCCAAGCACAGTCAGTGCTTGTATTTTAACTTATCACTCTGTTTTCTGTCTCCGTATTGTCATGTGTTTTGTAATTGTTTTTTCAATAAAATATAAAAAAAATTTATGCTTTAGTGTGTACATAAAGCCCAGTTTCCATGGCGGTTGACATGTACAGCTAGAAGAGTAAAGTTAATGTTAGAGTTTAGCTTTATTTTGAAAATTTAATTAGGTTAAAGTGTATTGTGTGCGCTTATCAGAGTGATGGGTAAAGTTTTTTTTCTAACGTGTCATTGTTGATGGGGGATGACTGTACAAGTTATGCGTTTTTGTACATGATGGTCTGTGATTGTTAGTAAGTTTCCAATTCTATGTATGTTTTTGTTATGTCTGATATATTTCTCTTTTTGTCTTTGTATATAACTGTTTTTTAAATAAAAAAATACATAGCAAGAAAACATTTTTTTCCTCTCATATGGCATGAATAACCTCTATTGCCTCAATATATTCTTTTATAATAATTCATTTACTTAATTCATTATCATTATTATTATTATTATTATTATTATTATTATTTATGTATTTATTTATGATATTTATTACTGTCAGGAGAAAGCAAGAGTTGGGGTTGAAAGAAATTTTAACAAGAAAATACTGGAAGTAGAAACAACGCCGCTTGTTAGACCAAAACTTGATTGTTTGTTTGAAGGAAGACTTAGTGCTGGGCTATCATTGTAAGTATAGAATTTGAAGAACAGTATTTGTCAAATTCGTTTTCGAGCATAATAGTTAACTGAGACTTTAGATTAACTAGTTAATGTTACTGCCACTAGGTTAAAAAATTAGTATTTGGTGACATATTATTTAGCATTTTTCAAGCGTCTCCTAAGAAGCTCATCAATATTAATCTCTTTCTTAAATCACTTGTAAACGCAACTACTTACGAACAAATTTCTCACACACACACACACACACACACACACACACACACACACACACACACACACACACACACACACACACACACACACACACACACACACACACACATATATATATATATATATATATATATATATATATATATATATATATATATATAACCTACAAACAGTCAAGCTAGGACGGCTCCATCACTGAAAGATACTTGCCAATATGCTTAGGGCTGTAACATCAGACAGGGAGACTGCCCATCTCCTAGCTGTGAGTGCACTTCACTCTGGGGACTTCCTCCAAACAGTTCCCATTTCGGCCATGGGAACACGCCTCGACCCTAAGACCCTTCGTATTGCAGTGGCTCTGCGCCTTGCTGCCCCTATTCACACGGAATATACGTGTATTTGCGGCGATGCCAGTCATCAATATGGTCTACATGGTTTTAACTGTTTTAAAACCAAGGGTTGGCATGCAAGATACAATAAAGTCAACGACATCATAAAGAGAACCCTTCATACAGCTGGATGCCCAGCCGAGAGAGAGCCTCGATCACTAGCAGCCAACAATGCTCACAACCCAGCAAACTGCCCCGACGGGATCACCATCTATCCATGGAAGACTGGCAAGCTCTTAGCATGGGACTATACCTGTGTGTCGACACTGGCTGATACCTATATCCATCACAGTGTCGGGCGACAGGGAGGAGCTGCTGACCACAGGGAGGAGTACAAGATCGGCAAGTACAGGGACATAAGCCAACAGTATCAATTTGTCCCAGTGGGATCAGAGATCTTGGGAACATGGGGAAAAAATGCAACACGTTTCCTTAAAGAACTGGGTTCCAGACTCATTGACACCACCAAGGACCCAAGGGTAGCCACTTTCATGTTCCAGCACCTCAGCGTGGCTATCCAGAGGGGATATGCATGCTGCGTACTGGGCTCGCGTCTGGCTTCGGAGGAGCTACTAGAGATTCATAATCTTTGATATATTGTACCAATGTATTCATGTTCATGTTTTGTGTTTTCTGTCAGTGTATTCTGTCTATTAATAAAGCACTCATTCAATATATATAGGGGGTGGTAGGAGAAGAAATTATTCTAACAGCTCCGGAGAGAACCTCGAGTTTTCCCTGAGGTACGTTTATTGTCTTTCTGAGGATGAGGGTCCCCAGCAAGTTCTAGAGGTGGTACCTCCCTATATATATATATATATATATATATATATATATATATATATATATATATATATATATATATATATATATGTAGACCAGCTCCTCCCAAAGAGCACAAACAGTCCCACTGGGACAAACCGATCATGGAAAAATTTCCAACACAATGCTCACCAACGCTTCAGGAAAGGACAAAGCTCGTCTCCTAGCGGTGAAGGCACCACACTCAGGAGATTTCCTTCTTGCTGTTCCCAATCCTCTCTGGGGACTCGACTCGACCCACAGGCCATTCGGATTGGTGTTGCTCTTCGCCTAGCCGCCCCCATACTCACCGAACATAGGTGTATTTGCGGCAGGGCGACGGCTGACCAATTCGGACTTCATGGTCTAGTGTGTCACACATCAGAAGGAAGTATGCTAGACATGAGGAGGTCAATGACATCATAAAGAGAAGCTCGCCACAGCCCGTTGCCCAGCTCAACGGGAACCCCAAGTGCAGAGGTCTGATGGAAGTCAAAAGCGTCCTGATGGAGCCACCATGCTACCCTGGAAGGATGGTAAGCAGATTGCTTGGGACTACACCTGTGCTGCCACATTGGCAGACACCTACCTGCCACACTCCTTAGCCGAAGGGGGTGGAGCTGCCAGCCACAGGGAGACCCAGAAGACCCGCAAATATGAAGACCTTCCCTCTTGCTATAACTTCATCCCAATAGGGTCGGAGACCCATGGAGCATGGGGCAAGTGTGCTCTAAAGTTTCTCAAGGAGCTGGGTGGAAAACTCATCATAGAAACCAAGGACCACAGGGCGACCAGCTTCCTGTTTCAGAGACTCAGTGTTGCGATCCAGAGGGAAATGCCTGCAGTATTCTGGGCACGCGGCCCACTGCCGGGGAGTTGGACGAAGTATTTGACATGTAGCTCTGAGTTGTTATCTATGTTGTTTTACTCCCCATTGTATTTTGTATTTTGTCTTGAAATAAAGTTTGTATAAAAAAAAGATGGGGTAGTAGGGAAGTTGAATATTCAAATGGCTTCAGAAAGAAATCTAAATATTCTTCCTTGAAGTCTTTTATCCACTTCTCCGAGGAAATGGGTCCACAATTGATATATATATATATATATATATATATATATATATATATATATATATATATATATATATATATATGTATATATATTAATGTTGCAGTTTTATAACTGTAGTGTAAAGCACCCTCTGGCAAGACAGTGATGGAGTGAATGATGATGAAAGTTTTTCTTTTCGGGCCACCCTGCCTTGGTGGGAATCGGCTGATGTGTTAATAAAAAATAATAAAAATAACAACAACAACAACAACAATAATAATAATAATAATAATAATAATAATAATAATAATAATAATAATAATAATAATAAATTCCAAGTGCTTTCGTGACTTCTCAAATTATCAATGAAACATATACATATATACATATATATATATATATATATATATATATATATATATATATATATATATATATATGTGTACTGTATATGCCATCTTTATATCAACAATGTATCTCTCAAATCTTTTGTACCATATTATGTAATAAAATATACCTATTGGTAAAAAAAAATTAAAAGATGGTGGTAGGAGAAGTGGAATATTCAAATGGCATCAGGAAGAAATCCAAATATTCTTCCTTGAAGCCTTTTTATCCACTTCTCCGAGGCTATGGGTCCCACAATTTGTACCAGAGGTGGACCCCATCCTATATATATATATATATATATATATATATATATATATATATATATATATATATATATGTATATATATATATATATATATATATATATATATATATATATATATATATATATATATATATATATATGGATGTATGTATATATATATATATATATATATATATATATATATATATATATATATATATATATATATATATATATATATATTTTGTTTTTATTAACACATCGGCCGATTCCCACCAAGGCCGAAAAAGAAAAACTTTCATCATCATTCACTCCATCACTGTCTTGCCAGAGGGTCTGGCATTTTTCGCTCTTGCGGGCTTTAAGTTTTGATATGGGGGGAACACTGGGGGAGGTAGGAAGGGCAATCATGTATGTAGTAGCGGATTTTTTGTACATATCGTGGGGAATGCGGGAGGAGGGAGGGACCTGTAGGGTACGAGCATTAGCAGGTAGTGTGTCCCGGTCCATGTGTAGAAATAGGATATTATATGGAGGAAAATGGGCATCGAGTTTTTTCTGAAGGATATAGATCATTAACGGTAGAAAAATTATTACGTTGAAACGTAGTGTTGGAATGGACTGGGTTCTTTGAAGGATAGGAGTAGGTAGGGTGGGGGTAGATGTTGTGTTGTATGTGTGTCTAGGAGTCTAGCAGTATGATACTGGGGGAGGGTAGAAGACTGGAGACTAATAGACTCTGTTATTGAGAGATGGGGTAAAAACAACTGACGAGAAAGAGGAATATAGGAATAGGAGGATGAAAGTGTGTATCAGAATGGACTATACTAACATTATAACGTGACGAAGGACTTGTTCAAGGAAATGGAGTACGCCAGCGGGGGTTTCCGGAAGTGTTGAGAGGATGTGTTATTAATGTTCTATTATTTCAAGACATGTTTATTATAGGAACTGCCAAGGCTAGTTCCTTTAATTGGTGTACTTAAATTTGTTATATTGCTTTAATGTGTTGGGAAACAAATGGACCAGAGGATATTTTTGCTATCAATATTGTAAGAGTATCAGTTGTTAAGAGGTAATACTCCAGGGTATAAAGTTGCCTTTATTGATAAGACATATTAAACATTTTAAGGAAGTATGTACGGTTAAATCATTATTTAATATGAGCATAAGCTTTATGAACATGTATGGACTGATCTTTTGATTATTGTAGTGTATTATTCTCTTTATATATTGTTAGTTCTTGTGTTACTGTTAAATAGACATTGGCACTCTTGGGGATGATTGTAGGGTTTAGGCTAATATGACGTCTTATATTGTTCTAGTGCGATAACTTTATATTATTATGGATGTCTCGGTGCGTGATGGTGACATTATCACCAGTTGTGTGGAGACAATGTATCGAGATGTCAAATATATATACTATTCTAGATATAGTATTGGTTACCTGGATATTGTTGGTTATGACATCATTGTTCTAGATTAATGCACTAATGTTTAGGTTTCAAGACCGCTGTTGTTCAGGGTTGCGTGGTAATGTTGTATAGTATTTAATCAATCTAGTGTTTCATGCAATTGTGAGAACACAACAAGCGGAGTGGTCACGGTTGCGGCTTTACTTTTGCTTATATTGACAAGACTTATTATATTAGGGAATTTTGTTTGAATAATGCATTAATTTATATGTGCATAGGCTTTATGGAAGAATACGAAAAGATCTTTTGTTTGTTGTAATGTACAATTCTTATTATATAATGTTTGTTTTTGTGTTAATGTTCTACATCACAAGTGGGATGGAAATTGTTTGTGGTTTACTTTGTTTTTTGTTGTTCTGGAAGCAATAGTGAAGCACAGTTTGTAAAAATCTTTTGTTCATGTACTGTTAATTGTTTTTTTAAAATAAAAAAAAATACTTATTATTATTATAATTATTATTGTTATTATAATTATTAATAGTAGTAGTACTAGTAGTAATAGTAATAGAAGTAATCGAAATTTTGTTAATATTAGTAGTATCAGTAGTAGTAGTAGCATAATTAGTAGTAACAGTAGAAATAGTTGTATTATAAATAGCAATAGTAGCAGTAGTAGTAGTAGCAGTAATTATAGTACAAGTAATAGCAGTAGTAGTAGCAGCTGGAGCAGTAGCAGTAGTAGTTGCAGCTGGAGCAGTAGCAGTAGTAGAAGTAGCAACTGGAGCAGTAGCAGTAGTAGTAGCAGTAGTACCAGTAGTAGCTGTAGCAGCAGAAGCAGCAGCATTGCTGAAGCAGTAGAAATAGCAGCAATAGTAGTAGTTGTACTTGTAGTATATTAGTATTAGTAGAAATAGTAGCAGAAGCAGTTCAGCAGTAGTAGTAGCAGCAGCAGCAGAAGTAATACTAGTAGCAGCAATAGTAATAGTAGTAGTAATGTACATTATTACTGGGGAGTGGTAAACACAGCATTAGTGACACACACACACACACACACACACATACACACACACACACACACACACACACACACACACACACCACACACACACACACACACACACACACGCCCCCGGTGGCCTAGTGGGTAAAGCTCTTGCTTCACGCACGGAGGGGCCGGGTTCAATTCCCGGTGGGGCAGAAACATTTCGAAGTGTTTCCTTACATACACACACACACACACACACATATATACAACAGGCCTAATGTCTAATTGACATGTGCCTAGGACAAAATGGTAACTAACTAACATCAGCCAGATAACTGGTGCAGCATACGGGCGACTGGCAAACCTGAGAATAGCGTTCCGATACCTTAGTAAGGAATCCTTCAAGACACTGTACACCGTGTACGTCAGGCCCATACTAGAGTAAGCAGCACCAGTTTGGAACCCATACCTGGTCAAGCACGTCAAGAAATTATGAATCGACCCTGCAACCACAACTAGGTGAGTACATACACACACACACACACATACACACACACATAGCCCTCACTGAAACAAAGCTCACAGGGATGATAACAAATGCCATCTTTCCAACGGGATACCAGATCCTGAGGAAAGACAGAGGGAACAGAAAGGGTGGAGGAGTGGCACTGCTGATCAAAAACAGATGGGATTTTGATGAGCTGGAGAGAGGGGACAGAGGAGAAGCAAGAGATTGTATAATAGGAACACTTCAGTCCGGAGGTCCAAAGGTGATAATTGCAGTGATGTATAACCCACCACAGAACAGCAGGAGACCAAGGCAAGAGTATGATGAGAGTAATAGAGCGATGGTTGACACACTGGCCGAATTGGCCAGAAGGGCTCATGCGAGCAGGGCGAAGCTACTGATCATGGGTGACTTCAACCATAAGGAAATCGATTGGGAGAACTTAGAACCACATGGGGGCCAAGAAACATGGAGGGCTAAAATGATGGAGGTGGTACTGGAAAATCTCATGTACCAACATGTAAGGGACAATACCAGAGAGAGAGGGGAGGACGAGCCAGTGAGACTGGACCTAGTATTCACCCTGAGTAGCGCAGATATTGAGGACATCACACATGAAAGCCACCTTGGGGCCAGTGATCATATGGTTCTAAGCTTCGACTACATAGTAGAGTTACAAGTGGAGGAAGCAGGAATGGCTGCACAAATGAAGCCAAACTACAAGAAAGGTGACTACGTGGGCATGAAGAACTTCCTGCACGGAGTTCAGTGGGACAGAGAGCTGGCAGGGAAGTCGGTAAACGAGATGATGGAATATATGACAAAAATTTGCACGGAAGCTGAGGAGAGGTTTATACCCAAGGGTAACAGGAAAAGCGAAAAAGCCAGGATGAGCCCATGGTTCACCCAAAGGTGCAGGGAAGCCAAAACCAAGTGTGCCAGGGAATGGAAGAAGTATAGAAGGCAAAGGACCCAGGAGAATAAGGAGAGCAGTCGTAGAGCCAGAAATGAATATGCACAGGTAAGAAGGAAGCCCAAAGACAATACGAAAATGACATAGCAGCGAAAGCAAAATCTGACCCAAAGCTGTTGTACAGCCACATCAGGAGGAGAACAACAGTCAAGGACCAGGTGATCAGGCTGAGGAAGGAAGGAGAGGAGGTCACAAGAAATGACCACGAAGTGTGTGAGGAGCTCAACATGAGATTCAAAGAGGTGTTCACAGAGGAAATAGAAGGGCCTCCAGAAAGGAGGAGAGGTAGGGTACACCATCAGGTGCTGGACACGATACACACAACTGAGGAGGAAGTGAAGAGGCTACTAAGCGAGCTAGATACCTCAAAGGCGATGGGGCCGGACAACATTTCTCCATGGGTCTTGAGAGAGGGAGCAGAGGAGCTATGTGTACCCCTAACAACAATCTTCAACACGTCTATCGAAACAGGGCAACTACCAGAGGTATGGAAGACAGCAAATGTAGTTCCAATTTTTATAAAAGGAGACAGAAACGTAGCACTAAACTACAGACCAGTGTCACTGACATGTATAGTATGCAAGGTCATGGAGAAGATTATCAGGAGAAGAGTGGTGGAGCACCTAGAAAGGAATGAGCTTATCAACGAAGGCCAACACGGTTTCAGGGACGGGAAATCCTGTGTCACAAACCTACTGGAGTTCTATGACAGGGTGACAGCAGTAAGACAAGAGAGACAGGGGTAGGTAGATTGCATATTCTTGGACTGTAAGAAGGCGTTTGACACAGTCCCACACAAGAGATTAGTGCAGAAGCTGGAGGACCAGGCAGGGATAACAGGGAAGGCACTACAATGGATCAGGGAATACCTGTCAGGAAGACAGCAGCGAGTCATGGTCCATGGCGAGGTGTCAGAGTGGGCGCCGGTGACGAGTGGGGTTCCACAGGGGTCAGTCCTAGGACCGGTGCTGTTTCTGGTGTTTGTGAACGACATGACGGAAGGAATAGACTCCGAAGTGTCCCTGTTTGCAGATGATGTGAAGTTGATGAGAAGAATTCAATCGGAAGAGGACCAGGCAGAACTACAAAGGGATCTGGATAGGCTGCAAGCCTGGTCCAGCAATTGGCTCCTGGAGTTCAACCCAACCAAGTGCAAAGTCATGAAGATTGGGTAAGGGCAAAGAAGACCGCAGACGGAGTACAGTCTAGGGAGCCAGAGACTACAAACTTCAATCAAGGAAAAAGATCTTGGGGTGAGTATAACACCAGGCACATCTCCTGAGGCGCACATCAACCAAATAACTGCTGCAGCATACGGGCGCCTAGCAAACCTAAGAACAGCATTCCGACATCTTAATAAAGAATCGTTCAGGACCCTGTACACTGTGTACGTTAGGCCCATACTGGAGTATGCAGCACCAGTTTGGAACCCACATTTATCCAAGCATGTAAAGAAACTAGAGAAAGTGCAAAGGTTTGCAACAAGACTAGTCCCGGAGCTAAGGGGTATGTCCTACGAGGAGAGGTTAAGGGAAATCGACCTGACGACACTGGAGGACAGGAGAGATAGGGGGGACATGATAACGACATATAAAATTCTGAGAGGAATTGACAAGGTTGACAGAGACAGAATGTTCCAAAGATGGGACACAGCAACAAGGGGACACAGTTGGAAGTTGAAGACTCAGATGAATCAGAGGGATGTTAGGAAGTATTTCTTCAGTCACAGAGTAGTCGGGAAGTGGAATAGCTTGGGAAGCGATGTAGTGGAGGCAGGTTCCATACACAGCTTTAAGAAGAGGTATGATAAAGCTCATGGCGCAGGGAGAGTGACCCAGTAGCGGCCAGTGAAGAGGCGGGGCCAGGAGCTATGTCTCGACCCCTGCAACCACAACTAGGTGAGTACAACTAGGTGAGTACACACACACACACACACACACACACGCATATACAACAGGCCTAGTGTCTAATCGACATGTGCCTAGGACAAAATGGTAACTAACATTCTTGACCACTAATATGCCGGAAGCTCATTCTAACATCTGCAGATTCTCTTTGGCAATAGATTTGATATGCCACTATAAATACATTAATACCCTGAGATTAAAAAGCATTTTACTTTTCTTAATTACTAAATAATCTATTAATGACTGTAATTAATATGTAAATAATCCGTAATTATTTTTTTAATTATTATTAATTTCATTAGATACAACGAAGAAAACTTTTTTTTCTCTCCTACACTGTGAATAAAATCTATTGCCTCAATAAATACTTTTATTATAATTTATATACTTAATATATAATTATTATTATTATTATTATTATTATTATTATTATTGTTATGTATTTATATATGCCATTTATTACTGTCAGGAGAAAGCAAGAGTAGGAGTTGACATAAAAAGTTGAGTGCAATTCAGTGTCATCATTAGAGGTAATTGCCTCAAAAAATGATTACAACATCATGCTCATTGAATAAATCATGTATAGGTATTAAAAATAGCGAAATGGGAATTAACAATGTTGCAATGAATTACTCTTTCACGATGAAGTCGATAACTTAGAAAAATAAAGCACCTGAAAGCAAATAAAGATTATAACTTAGTTCATCTATGTCAAGGAATATCAACAATAAATTGTTGCACATGTGTCTTGTTCAACTACTGTCGGTATTGTATACCATTTTCACAATAACTGATGTTATATAAGTCAGGCTTAATTTTTGGTTCTTGTATTGACAGTTTTATATATGCAAAGACGATGATTAATTGGAAATCATGTGAATAACCTTATTATCACTTTCTTGAAAACTATGTACTTGATAGTCCACTTACTGATATGATATGTGATATGTCAAGGTATCTTATTATTGACAATAAAATACCAGATATATTATGTAAAATTCCAGATCTTTTCATGATAACCCTTTAAGGGCCTAGTTACTAGGCCTTTTGTGGATTCATTTGTTATTGCGCTACTATCCACTGGAAGGATATTGAGTGTA
Source organism: Cherax destructor (assembly GCA_009830355.1). Classification (NCBI taxonomy): domain Eukaryota; kingdom Metazoa; phylum Arthropoda; class Malacostraca; order Decapoda; family Parastacidae; genus Cherax; species Cherax destructor. The sequence goes on along the minus strand of WNWK01018288.1, from coordinate 17,113 downwards.
CAGTAAAATAGATGTTGCCGACTCAATCAATTAGTATTAGATTAGGGTTGTCATTATGAGCCTCAATATTATGTTAACCGTGAGGTGTATCTCAGTGCGTAAGCACTGAGAGATTATTTTTGATTGTCGGTGAACGGGTGACTTGCATCCTCAATGGCATGACTCCTTATGGGACTTTATGCCCTCTAAGCAAGCCAGTTTAAGAAAAAAATCATATTTGTTGATAAATTTAAATACCTCTGCATCTTCATCATGCAAACTCACCAAGACTGAGACACGTGCAACGGCGGCATCAAGTTCCTTGCTCCTCTATTTTACTTCCACCAGAGGTTCCTAACAACACTGTGATTGTGTAGTAAAGACCCACATAACACTAAGATATGTGGAGACACAATGATATAAATCAGCTGCAGAAATTATCCAAAAATACTCTATATTACGAACTAAGAAGACTTGTGTTACCACCATCTACCCCACTGCCGGGCGAAGTGAAACTTCTCAACATCTGCTACAATTCATCTGAAACCACTGTCAATGGCCAGGGGTCAGGACAACGAAATAAAATCCAGTAACCAACCAAGGACTCATAACATCACAGGTGAAAGAAGCATTACTACAAGGAAAACGTCTCCAACTGCCAGCCAGAAGGACGCAACCCTCACCACCCACTGCCACCCCCAAAACACTCGCCAAACAACAACAAACATGGCCGCCGTTACAAACATCCAAGATAATTCCTTCCATGGATTTGAGGATACGAATATTAAAGGCCCAGAAATAGCTAAAATTATCAGGATGCAGAGTCAAAAAACATCATGTTAAGTCTGGAAATGCAGGAACTTCAAACCTCCAATGACATAAATAACAAAAACGCACAATACCGTGACTGGAACAATACACACACAACCCGCACATATAAAAGAGAGGAGCTTACGACGACGTTTCGGCCCGACTTGGACCATTTACAAAGTCACACTAACACACAGAGACAGTCATCCTATTGATTGGTCTTCTGCTAAAACTGTCTACCCTACGTCCAACTTTCATAGTCGCCGCCTGGTTGAATCCTCCCTTATACACAACTTTCCCTGTATGAATCTTAGCCCTGGCTTTGTCTCTGTTGATGATTTCCTCTCTCATTACATTGTTAAATGCTCTAAACTTCAGAACACCCGTGACTTAACCTGATTCCTTCCCTTTCTTCTCTTTCCCCCTTCTCCTTTTTTCTCCTATGGGTTTTCCTTTCTTTCTTCTCTTTTGCCTTGTATTTGTCCTTCATTTTATTCGCCTTTCTTCCCTCTCGTCCCACCCTTGCGGGCCGCTAGCCTCATTGCAGTGCTCCTTCCCATATGACTGTCTCCTCTACTACTATTACTACTACTACTACTTCACTACCTCCATCATTACCCCACTCTCTTGTACCCTTCCCTGTCTGCCTGCCTATAAATACCCTTCCTCTGTCTCTGTGTGTTAGTGTGACTTTGTAAATGGTCCAAGTCGGGCCGAAACGTCGTCGTAAGCTCCTCTCTAATATATGTGCGGGTTGTGTGTGTATACTCCAATGACATGTTATCCCGGGAAGTTAAGGGGTTACAAACCTCCAACACAGTACCTCGACAAGATCACAACTCTGGATCATAAACTAAGCGCACTGAAACAACTACGCAACACCCACACCCAGTCTGAGGACACCATTAACCGCCTAAAAGATCAAGTTATCCAACTATATTCCAACATCAAGAATGATCAAGAGTGAACTTACAACTTACCAATGTTATGAACAACTTCCAAGACCACTTCGAACAACATCAACTGTCTTATTCAGTTGTATTAAATAGCAACCTTTTACCACCAACTATAACTCAAGAAACATGTAAACAAACCACGTTACAACTGAGTGCCTTACCAAAACAAGGCAAAATCTCCTCTATAGACTAAGAAAGCTACAACATGACTGAAAAATCCACCAGTGCTTTGCAAAGGAGGAGAAAATTGCAGTTAAAAGGAAATCAATAATAAGGAGATATTTTATTTCTACTAAACATGAACTAAAAAAAATCCAAAGTGAATCTGGCCTCACTGAGTCAGTGTATACCTGGAGAGTGTTTAGGGGGTCAACGCCCCCGCCTCACCCACTTTCCACAAGTAGTGTTATGAAACCCCATTTTTATCAAATTATTCTCTATAAAACCTAATTCTCATTCCTATTTTGTTTATCTGACAACAGTGAATTGTCAAAGTTGTTCAAACACTACCTTAAGTTTTATACTCTTATTAAAAACCTCAAGATCACCTTCTTGTTTGCCTAAAAAATGTACAATTTTTTTTATTATTATTTTTGAAACTATCTTTTACCTTCCTCTATTACTATAGAACTATACTTTATTTTTTACTGTCTATCGTGTGCAGTCTATAAAAGTTAGTGCAATAACAATCCAAAGTTAGGTGCTACTGATTATAACCTTATTTTTTTACTGTCTACTGTATACAGTCTATAACAGCATTAGTGTAATAACAGTTAGGTGATATTGATAAATCTAGGCATAATCATTCATTATATTTCATTACTCCTATATCACTATATGTTTATTAGTATCTACAATCTACTGGAACAATATACACTTACACAATTATTATTCAGATATTAATATTACCCTTTATCACTCTTCTGCATTCATAATCATTTAAATATTTACCAGTTAACCCTAAATGCACAATTCTGAAATCGATCATCAACTGAATCTATAAAATCCAAATCCCATTCAACATTTAACTGAAAGCAACTGCATTTACTACACAGCAACAGAAGCCAGTACTGTCCTCAGCAATGCCAGAAATATTACAGTTTTGAATTACAATATTAGATCCCTAAGTAAACACTATGATGACCTCCTGGCACTCCTAGATTCATTAAAGACAACCTTCTCCTGTATTATTCCTACTGAAACCTGGCTTAAGCAAGACACAATAGACATCTACACACTACCAGGATACACAATCTACAACTGCAGGCCAGAACATATTGGGAGAGGTATTGCCATCTATTATTCTAATAAACTATCATGTACCAACACCATATTTTTCAATGATGAATATGGTGAATATTTGCAAACTTCTCTTTTAAAAAAAATATAAACAAAAAAAACTATATCAATTGGGGCCATATACAGGATGCCTCATACTAATATCCCAGCCTTCAGTGATAAACTAAAAACACTGATTACAGATACACAAGAGAACTGCAATTCTGTAGTGCGTAGAGCTTGTTGCAAATGTGATGTAGGATTATGCATTCCATGGTTTACTTCATACCACAAGACGAAATAGATGCAGGAAATAAAGTACATACTGTTAAAGGAAATCTCTTGAAATTTTTGTATCCACAATTCCTTAAGTAACCATACTGTCACCATCTATAACTCAAGTTTCAGTAACAAAAAAAATGTCTTTTTTTAGGACACTATTTACATTAAAAAAAATGAAATTAATATGGTTTCATAAAGAATGAAGATTTTTTTCCTCGGAGGTAAAGGATGAAGAGCTCACAAAAATAGCAACTTGGATGACTGTCAATAAACTTACACTGAACATAGACCAAACCTTTTACATTAAGTTTGGTAGTTGAGCAAGTGAGGTCCAACTAAACATTATGCTTAACATCCTTATTGATGAAACGTAATGAGGGAAAATTCCCGGGTGTACACCTTAACAGCAACCTGAAATTCAACACCCATATCTAACACAATAAAAAAAGTATCTAAAACAGTTGGAATCCTCTCAAAAGATACGTTACTATGTACCACAAACAGCACTACTTACACTATACCATGCAATGATCTACCCCTACCTCAGCCATGCAATTTGTGACTGGAGTTCCACAACAACAAATCACCTAAACCCAATAATAACCCAACAAAAGCTGCAGCGTGAACGATCACAAAATCCACAGATACACAACCCCCCTCCCCCACACACATTTCAAAGACCTAAACCTACTCACTGTACAAAACATTCTCTCGTACTACTGTGCAACCTACATTTACAGAACAATCAATTCTAATATAAATTCCGACCTGAAGCGCTTTCTTGACAGTTGCAATAGGACCCATAGACACAATACTAGCTGGTAAATTAGACACATATGCAACACTTGGGTATCTTTATTGAGGAAACGTTTCGCCACACAGTGGCTTCATCAGTCCATACAAAGGAGAATCGTGAAGAACAGGAGGAGTGTGAGGTTGTCAGGCCCTCAATCTTGAGACGATGTTGTCATCCATCAATCTTGAATAGAATAACAGCATATGAGCAGAGGAAGCTTATATACTGTAGACAGGAGAGGTGCAGCAGTTGTAGGAGGTGTCACATTTGTTCAATGTGGAAGTAGGTCGTGCCCAAGGAATAGGCAAGCCAAGAAATCCCTGTATTAAGATACCAAGATGTTGCAGTGTCAGACAGGAATAAAGATACCCAAGTGTTGCATATGTGTCTAATTTACCAACTCGTCGGTTCTCTGAACCATTCATTCACAATACTAGCTACAAAAATCTCTATGACATTCCCGTATCAGAGTAAATCTTTTCAAAAACTCAATGTACATAAAAGAACCCAAAATCTGGAACTCTCTGCCACAAATCTCCAGAACCACTGACGTAGCAGCATTTTTAAAACTACAGTTAGAAAACACATTATCTCCTTTACTTATCCTCGCCCATCATAAATAAATATGTGAAACCTATACGTGCATTTGATCAATATCATGAACTTAGTTAAAACATTATAATCAATATATACTTACCTCAATATCTGTAATCCTCTCAAATGTTAATCATTCCATTGCCCACTTTAGATTAATAATCAAACCTAATTCTTCTCTACCAAAATTATTAAACCCATATAGCAAGAACTAATAGACTAGTCAATTTTCTTGTATTCATTGTAACTCACCTAATGACCATATGTACAATTACTGTACTGTTATTGCCTTGTTAATCTTAAGTTAGTCTTAGGTTTGCCCGAAATGCTCTGCATATAAAGGGGCTTCATATGCGAAATGACAGTAGTTTTTTGGACTACATATTTGTAGATAAAAGACTGTTGGGTAGACTTCAGGATGTACATGTTTATAGAGGGGCCACAGATATATCAGATCACTTTCTAGTTCTAGCTACAGTGAGAGTAAAAGGAAGATGGGATACTAGGAGAATGGAAACAGCAAGAGAGAAGTGAAGGTTTATAAACTAAAGGAGGAGGCGGTTAGGGTAAGATATAAACAACTGTTGGAGGACAGATGAGCTAGTGAGAGTATAGGCAGTGGGGTAGAAGAGGTATGGTAAGTTTAAGAATATAGTGTTAAGAGTGTTCAGCAGAAGTTTGTGGCTATAGGAAAGTGGGTGAGGGAGGGAAGAAGAGCGATTGGTGGAATGATGATGTAAAGAGAGTAGTAAGAGAGAAAAGTTAGCATATGAGAGGTTTTTACAAAGTAGAAGTGATGCAAGGAGGGAGGAGTATATGGAGAGTAAAAGAGAGGTTAAGAAAGTGGTGAAGCAATGTAAAAAGAGAGCAAATGAGAGGGTGGGTGAGATATTATCAACAAATTTTGTTGAAAATAAGAAAAAGTTTTGGAGTTAGATTAATAAGTTGAGAAAGCCTAGGGAAAGAATGGATTTGTCAGTTAAAAATAGGAGAGGAGAGTTATTAAATAGAGAGTTAGAGGTATCGGGAAGGAGGGAATATTTTGAAGAATTGTTAAATATTTATGAAGATAGAGAAGCTTTGATTTCGTGTATAGGGCAAGGAGGAATAACATCTTATAGGAGTGAGGAAGAACCAGTTGTGAGTGTGGGGGAAGTTCGTGTGACAGTGGGTAGAATGAAAGGGGGTAAAGCAGCTGGGATTGATGAGATCAAGATAGAAATGTTAAAGGCAGATGAGGATATAGTTTTGGAGTGGTTAGTGTTTTTATTTATTAAATGTATGGATGAGGGTAAGGTACCTAGGGATTGGCAGAGAGCATGCATAGTTCCTTTGTATAAAGGCAAAGAGGACAAAAGAGAGTGTAAAAATTATAGGGGAATAAGTCTGTTGAGTATACCTGGTGAAGTGTATGGTAGAGTTATTATTGAAAGAATTAAGAGTAAGACGGAGAGCAGAATAGCAGATGAACAAGGAGGCTTTAGGAAGGGTAGGCGGTGTGCAGTGAAACATATAGGTGAACAATATTTACATAATGGTAAAGAGGTGTTTGTGGCATTTATGGATTTGGAAATGGCATATGATAGGGTGAATAGGGGGGGAGGCAATGTGGCAGATGTTGCAAATGTTTGAAATAGGAGGTAGGTTATTGAAAGAGGTGAAAAGTTTTTACGAGGATAGTGAGGCTCAAGTTAGAGTATGTAGGCGAGAGGGAGATTATTTCCCAGTAAAAGTAGGCCTTAGACAGGGATGTGTGATGGCACCATCATTTTTCAATATATTTATAGATGGAGTTGTAAGAGAAGTGAATGCTCGGGTGTTGGCAAGATGTGTAGGGTTAAAAGTTAAAGAATCTAACACAAAGTGGGAGTTGTCACAGTTGCTCTTTGCTGATGACACTGTGCTTTTGGGGGATTCTGAAGAGAAGTTGCAGACGTTGGTGGATGAGTTTGGTAGGGTATGTAAAAGAAGGAAATTAAAAGTGAATATAGGAAAGAGTAAGGTGATGAGGATAACAAAAAAATTAGTTAACGGAAGATTAGATATAAGATTGGAGGGAGAGAGTATGGAGGAGGTGAATGTGCTCAGATATTTGGGAGTGGATGTGTCAGCAGATGGGTATATGAAGAATGAGGTGAATCATAGAATTAACGAGGGGAAAAAGGTGAGTGTTGCACTGAGGAGCTTGTGGAGACAGAGAACGTTATCCATGAAAGCAAAGAGGGAATGTATGAGAGTATAGTTATGCTAACACTCTTGTATGGATGTTAAACATGGGTTGTGAATATTGCAACAAGGAGAAGGCTGGAGGCAGTGGAGATGTCATGTCTGAGGGCAATGTGTGGTGTGAATATAATGCAGAGAATCCGTAGTTTGGAGATTAGGAGGAGGTGTGGGATTACAAAACTATTATATATATATATATATATATATATATATATATATATATATATATATATATATATATATATATATATATATATATATATATATATATATATATATATATGTCGTGCCGATTAGGTAAAACTTGCGATTTTGGCTTAAATAGCAACGCTCACCTTGCCATATAAGACAAGTGAAAATTTGTGTATGCAATAATTTCGCCAAAATCATTCTGAAGATAACGAAAAAAATATATTTCATTGTGTTTGTTTATTATTAAATTAATGTTAAAGTATCTAAAATATATTTCGCTGCGTTAGGCTAAATTAAATTGCGCTTGTTGTAATAAGGTTAGGTAGGTTTTCAAAGTTTCTCTTGGTACAAAATTATAAATTTTTACATTAACATAAATGAAAAAATATATCTTTAAACGTATGAGAGAAAATTTTAGAAAAGACTTAATTTTAAATGAGTTCTTGCTAATTGACCAGTTTTACCTATATATATATATATATATATATATATAAATATATATATATATAAATCTTATTATTATTATTATTTATTATCTTCATTACATATACTAAAACAACCTTATGTGGAAACGCGATACCTCATTTGTTATTGGTGACAGGCGAAAATATCTCTTATAATACTGATTATTCTTTATGATAATAGCTATCAGTTCTTCGGTTGTCGATAAGAGTATCATATTATTTTCCTGTAGCTTGAGAGATGTTTTAACAACAAGAAGTGAAACGTGAGGCCCCTGTCCTTGACTTCCGTGATGATGGCTGAGATCTGTTTATCTCTCATCTCACATCCGCCTCGAGTCTCTAATATATTTACTTCGTGCTCACAAGAATGAATATTATTCTTTTTCTTGATTTACATATAAATCTAAAACTTCGTTGCTCTTTCGTGAGCAGATTGAAGTTTTCTTGTTCTTGCACATGCAAGTGATGATTAACTGGTTGACCCATTAAGAAACTGATATACCCCTAACAACGTTACTATAGCACAGCCACTTACTTAGCAGTACTTGCCAAGTAATTCTGATCAGAAAGAACAAGTCACAAACAACATCTAGGATTAGGACAATACAGAAAAATCGTAGCCTACTTCTCTTAGTATTAGAAAACACCCGCAATAGAAACACAAACTTAATTTCGAATGAATTCCTAAATCTGTAATATTAAATTATGTCACTAGCGATGAGGCTAATCACTAGGATGGATAAAATTGTCCCGAGGTCTTATACTACAGCAATGTCTGTACAGGACCAGCACTTCCACACAGCTCCAAACAACAACAGTGAACCCTATACCAATGCTAATACAAAAAAAAAAAAAAAATATTAGCACTCTGAGAATAATACGTGAACAAAATTATCATGTCTTTCCAACATACATATGCTAGTAGTGTTGATATGTTAGCTGTTTTCTTCAGGTTCTTCCTCATCTTTCTGTTTTATCTTCCTCCCTTGTATTTGTTCATTTAGCTCTGCCAACATTTCTTCTGAACTTCTGTCTTCATCATCATCTTCTATGCACATCATCTACGTGCATGTCTTCAAAGTCATCACCTGGTAATCTCTTTGCCAGCTGAACTATTTCCTGCACCTGATTCTCAAGCGAGGGAAAACCCTAAAAAGTATTCACCACACTTGGCCACAACTTTTACCATGCTGCATTTAATGCTGATTGAGGCACTTCATTTCATGCACTTCTAACATAGTTAATGACATCTGCAGTGCCAGAAGTTTAGTACTGCAAGGTCGGAGTTAGTTTAATATGTTTATTATGCACCCCATCTTGTGGGCGCTAGTCAAAATATTACAGAGGCACATAATGGTCGAGGGACGGGGCCACAATTTTTTTATAGCTGAACACGATACAGAGGTTATGAACTATTTATATGCTTATATCTGGTTACAATAGTAATGAGTTATTTATGCAGTCATGAATTGGAAAAATAAACACATAAGCAGTATAATGTGATCCTTTATTGACAACGTTTCGCCCACGCAGTGGGCTTTATCGAGTCATAGACAGATCTACCTGGAAAAGGAGGAACATGAGTATTTATAGGATTTAGTCAGGTGGAGAATGCTGGGTCAGGTCTAATGCTGCATGTGACAGTCTTCAAAGTAGGGTGATAGTTAAAACCTTGGGTAACTTAAAGGACCTGCAGTGTTCTATTCTTGAGTTCTAGGTGGGATAGCGATGAAGAAGTTTCTTGGCAATAGGTTCAGCTATGTTCTAGAAGCCGTTGTTCTGGTTGAAGTTGTTGGATATACAGATAAGTGATGATTCTAGGATTCTTCGGTATTGAGTGTTGTCTTCTCTGGCGATGAGTCTTGCGTTTCTGTAGTTGATTAAATGATTGTGTGAATTTCGGTGTTGAACACAGGCATTCCTTGAGTCGTCAGATCTGCCTGCGTACTGGTGTTCTGAAATGCGTGTTTGGAGGTCTCTGGATGTTTCGCCGACGTATAATTTACATAAGAACATAAGAAAGGAGGAACACTGCAGCAGGCCTGTTGGCCCATACTAGGCAGGTCCTTCACAATCCGTCCCACTAACAGAATATTTGCTCAACCCAATTTTCAATGCTACCCATTACAAGGGATTGTGTATACCCCTGCAGTGGATTGAAGCTTGTCCTGTCTGTTACTGGTAATGTCCTTGATGGTGGTGGATGTGGAGGTGGATACTCGGAATGAGGTATTGGAAAAAATATTGGAAACGTGTTTAGAAATGGAGTTGGTGGGGAGGACTATGTATCTCTTCTCATCAGTGTCTTATGTGGGTGTGTTGAAGATGTTCAATGCCCGTCGTCTGCAGTCTCTAATGAAGTGACGAGGATAGTGAAGTTTAGAAAAAACTTGTTCAATGAGGGAGCATTCTTCCTCAAGGAACTCACTGCTGCAGATTCTGAATGCGTTAAGTTACCCAAGGTTTTAACTATCACCCTACTTTGAAGACTGTCACATGCAACATTCTCCACCTGACTAAATCCTATAAATACTCATGTTCCTCCTTTTCCAGGTAGATCTGTCTGTGACTCGATAAAGCCCACTGCGTGGGCGAAACGTTGTCAATAAAGGATCACATTATACTGCTTATGTGTTTATTTTTCCATTGTGTCGGTATTTTATACCATTTATTTCCAGACATGAATTAGGTCACACAGAAAAAAAGTTCTAGTAGTCATGTGTTATTTACAGTGGGCAAAGTCATGGTGTTTCTCCAGGCTGGTTGATAATATAGCACCGTGAATAAAAGTTCTTGAACATTTCTGAATTCATTAATGTTATCGCATTCCAGTACTATGTGACAATTGTCCATCTGGCAAAGTTTACATTTCGTTTGGTCAACATCTGGTGGTGGTGATTTAACTTCCCAGAAATACTGGTATTGCAGCCGGAGCTGGGCGTAGTGACATCCAAGAGTCTGCTTATTTTATTGGATGCTCCATAGACATGTGGCTCCTCCTGCATGATAGAATGATGATAGATAAGCTGATTGGTGTCAGTCTCCCTTAATTTCAAGTCAGTGAAGTTCCGTTGAAGTTCTTTTCGTATTGTTTTCAAACTGCTAACTGACAGCCCAAGATTGTAACACTGTCCACAGTCGTACCATACCTGTGTCTGGCTTCTGACACAAACATGCCACAAGTGATACTTAAGGAATTAAGAACGTTTATAGATGATAACCAATTAGTTACAATTAAAGTGTCAACCTTTGATACATGGACGCATTTGAGTGCAAGAAGTATGGGAAACAGTTCTGTCTGAAGGGTAGAGGCCGATTTATCGATGAGTGCTCCAATTTTTTAAGAGAGCCATCACTCTGCATGACAACAGCAGCACTACCAGCTGCACCAGTGGACAGGTAAACAGAACCATCAACATAAATAATTTGTGAAATACTGTGTTGTGTGACTAAGTCATCAATACAGCTTGAGGCATCCTGTTTAGCTTCAAGGAAGCTTTTGTTTTGATTTAAGAAGTTTTGGCGAGAGGGACGGATGGTGGTTCGGAATGGGGAAATTTCCCATGGAGTGAGGAAGTGTCGCTGTTGCCTTACTTGAAATATATCATGTATTTGATTCATGATGAGGCCAATTCTAGTTTTTATGATCCATCTAGAGGGGTGTTCACCAGTGCTGTGGAAAGTTTGGAGGGCTGTGTTAGGGTGTGAATGGTCTTGCCTGATCATATTGACCGAAATAAGGACATTTCTTTCAGTGACACGATATGTAATGATGGGGATATCAAGTTCTCTTCGCATATGTAGAATTTTGGCAGTACGAGTACATCCTAGAATGATCCTCATTACTTCGTTCTACAGTTTTTCCAGCCCTCCAAGCTTCCAGTCAGACACAAGAGTAGGCGCGGCAGAATCAACCAATGATCTAATTTAAGCAAAATACATCATCCACAAATAACCTGCACATAGGAAAGATGAGCTTACGACGTCGTTTCGGTCCAACTTGGACCATTTACAAAGTCACACTAACAGAAAGGAGAGAAAATGGGAGTATATACAGGGCAGCTGGTAGAGCCGGGACAAGAAAGGTGGGACTAATGTTAGTAGAGGTAAGGCGGATAGCCTTACCTGCCTGTATATTCAGGCTCCTTCTCTCCTTTCTGTTAGTCGGACCATAACGTGGAGGTAAGCTCATCTCTCCTATGTGCGGGTTATTTGTGTATTGTTCCAATCACCGTATTGTGCCTTTTTGTTCTTAAAAATACATCATTTTCACAACTTAACATTTGCACCATACCTCGGATGAAAATCTGCCGCAACTCTAAGTGCTCTGAGCCTTTGTATTCGCGACAGTCTTGTTTCATATCGAAGTAGTTACAATTTCTATTCGAAATCCATCATGCAGCTGGATCCTGCGGACAGAGCCTATCTGTCGAAGAGGACGCCTGTTTCTTTTTCTCAGCAAAGATGATCAATCCCAGGTCCTGACACGAGGCTAGTACATGATTAAAAATGTTGTGGGTGTTGAGAATCCGGTGGTGTGAATCAATATATTATCAGCAAAGCTAATCATATAATGATTGGGGTGGCTAGGCATAGAATTTAGTAAAACATTAATTTGAATGTTGAAATAGTATGGACTGAGGACACCTTCCTGTGGGGTTCCTAAATTCAGACTCTAGTTATTACACTTTTATGCCCTTGAACAATACAGAAGACATCCTCCTACATCCATTCTTGCAAGTTCGCTAGTGAGTCATGTCGATTGCCTACATCAAAGGGAGATTTAAGGTCAAGAAAGGTAGTGTAGGAGCTGTCAGTGTGCAGGTTGAGAATGGTGGCTATGCAATGATGCACACTCCTTCCATGCATGAAAACCATACAACCGGGGAGATAGAAATTGTTTGATTCTGTGCAAGAGACGATTAAGAATCATCCTCTCAAATGTTTTTCACCAGCAGCTGGTAAGAGATATTGAGCGAAATGCATTTAGTTGATTGGGCTTTGGAATGGGAACGATGAGGCTGTTGGTCCAAGATTTAGGAAGCTCCCCAGTTACATAGCTCATGTTGTATAATTCTAATAAAAGATTACCTGGTACTCGACGTAACAATATAAGTATGTTGTAAGTAATACCATCCTTCCCCGTGGATTTGCACTGGTGCCAAACCTTCCTTGCTGAGCATAAACAAACCAGACTCTCCCTGGCATCTTGATTTCTGCTAAGTGGTCTGTGTGGTACTGTGTAGTGATTGTCATAGCTAGATGTAGCAGCCACTGACTAACTCAGTCGCCCTATGTAAGGTATGAGGATGCGCGATCTGACCAGTCCTCTTACTATTAACTCTATATCCTCTAAGCCCGGCTAATGGGGTGTGGGCTGAGTCAGTATCCATCGATGCAAAACGTTTTCGCATCACATTTCGTGTGTAGTTATACCTGTATTAAAGATGTTGTATTTGGAAGTAAAAATACAACTTTTACATGATAGTGCGCATTGAACAAAGCTTCTAGATGAGTATGGGAATTTTCAAGAGTGAATAGAACCGTGAATGCAAAGTTCTTGCAGGGCAGGTAAAACATGACTTCAGAAATAAAGTGAGATTAAAGCCAGTAAATAAACAATTCCTCTGTCATTAGTGTTGACTGGTTTGATTTCCATATTACTTATAACGTGGTTTTTATATACATCCTTCAAAGCTCGAGGAGTCTTGAAGCGGTAATTAACTCTTGGCTTATACTTAAAGTCACCTGATGCATTACCACAAACGAGTAAGTTGAATCGATTCTTTGCTGCCTTCAATCCCGGTGCACTTTTCTTTTGCTGATTTATATAATTCCTTGAAGGCATTTTCTTCTAAATCATGTTTATAACATTGCTCAGAAGCAATGTTCAGAATAACTTCCTGCGAAGTTTGTCAGGGTTAGGAACCAAAACTCGTACGATACTAAGTTTTGTAGTACCTACAGAAGGTGGTCAGGTCTAAAATACACCTAAACATGTCAAAGCCTGTCTTAGTATGAGCTAGTTCAGGAAGAGAGCTAAAGGTACCTAATGAATGAAGCTACAGAAAGGGAAGAGAGTGATTTCTTGTATAGTTTACATTCGTGTAACTATTGTAAGCTGAGCCTCTCTGTTGAATGTTCATGTATATAACATAGTTCACTTTATTCCTATTATACATTCTTCTATTGTAACTGATTTTCGCACAGTTGAGTTACAAAGCTGTTTTAGTTTTTAAGACAATAATCATGCCTGATTTCTGCTGTATCTTACACCTAGGCTTTAAATAACAAGGTATAACATGAACCTTAAAGGAAATAAGTCACTGACGTTTTTTGGGGGTTATCCTAGATAATTTACACATATGTTACAATAAATGATAATTGTACTTATGATTTCTTGTACAAAATAAATTTACCTGTTCCCATGCAAAGAAAATGGCCTAACGTAATAGCTGCCTGCCCGCGAGGCCAGCAGACAGACGGACAAACACCCATAGTAGCCTTTGCGGCTTTCCAAATTTTTAACAGAAGTTGACTGTGCAACTTCTATGGGTGTTTGTCCCTCCGCCTGCTCGCGGGCAGGCAGCCTCTAGGTTATGCCATATATATATATATATATATATATATATATATATATATATATATATATATATATATATATATATATATATATATATGTCGTGCAGATTAGGTAAAACTGGTCAATTAACAAGAACTCATTTAAAATCAAGTCCTTTCTAAAAATTTCTCTTATACGTTTAAAGATATATTTTTCTACTGGGTCACTCTCCCTGCGCCATGAGCTTTATCATACCTCTTCCTAAAGCTATGTATGGAACCTGCTTCCACTACATCGCTTCCCAAACTATTCCACTTCCCGACCACTCTGTGACTGAAGAAATACTTCCTAACATCTCTGTGATTCATCTGAGTCTTCAACTTCCAACTGTGTCCCCTTGTTGCTGTGTCCCATCTCTGGAACATTCTGTCTTTGTCGTGTGTGTGTGTGTGTGTGTGTGTGTGTGTGTGTGTGTGTGTTAGTGTATGTGTGTGTGTTAGTGTGTACTCACCTAATTGTACTCACCTAATTGTGGTTGCAGGGGTCGAGACTCAGCTCTTGGCCCCGCCTCTTCGCTGTCCGCTACTAGGTCTCTGCTCTCCCTGCTCCATAAGCTTTATCATACCTTGTCTTAAAACTATGTATGGTTCCCGCCTCCACTATATCGTTCGCTAGACTATTCCACTTCCTAACTACTCTATGGCTAAATAATTGCTTAATAACATCCCTTTGACTCATCTGAGTCTTCAGCTTCCAGTTGTGTCCCCTTGTTTCTGTGTTCCCTCTCTGGAACATCCTGTCACTACCTTGTCGATTCCCCGCAGTATTTTGTATGTCGTTATCATGTCTCCTCTAACCCTTCTGTCCTCCAGTGTTGTTAGTCCTATTTCCCTCAACCTTTCTTCATAGGGCAGTCCCCTGAGTTGTGGAACTAACCTTGTCGCAAACCTTTGCACTTTTTCTAATTTCTTGACATGCTTGACCAGGTGTGGGTTCCAGACTGGTGCTGCATACTTTAGTATGGGCCTGACGTACACGGTGTACAGTGTCTTGAACGATTCCTTGTTAAGGTAACGGAACGCTAATCTTGTCATGTAGGGGGGTAATGAAATAAGGGATAATTGGGGAATATGGGGGTAAAGGGATGGAGTGAGTAGGCAGGAGAGGTGAGGTTGACAGATGCGGAGATAATGTGAGGTCACTGGTGACCACACCATCACCTCTCATTACCACTTAACACTACTCACCTTCTCAGTACTTGAAATATAAATAACAAAATATATAAAGTATAGTATAAAGAATAATAAGAATAAAGAATTATAAGAATATAACGGGGGCAGTGAATATTACTATTCCACTCAAACACAGTTTATTTAAGTCCTTGTATAATAATATATTTGGGAACAGGAGAACACTTATTGAGTTTAGATAAATGGGGATTGTACATTCATGCAGGGAGACAGGGAATACAATCAACTGACGAAACAGAATATAACTTACAATATAGTTCAGAGGACAGTTCACCACAGGAACTCAGTCACACTTCTAGCCACAGGTCCCAAGACCTGCTCCAACAGAACTCTGCCCAGTGTCTCCAACAGTCTCCTCCAGAGACTCTACAGCAGCTCTCTCCCAGAGCTCTGCGCACCGGCAGCCGCTCTCCTAGAATCTCGTGCCCAGAGCTCTGCACACAGGCCAGAGCTCCGCCAGAATGTCTCCAGCCCAGAGCTCCGCACACAGACCAGAGCTCCGCTAGAATCTCCCTCTCTAGTTGATTCCTCGGCCTTATATGGTCCTCCAAGCATCCCCCCAATGAGGAGTACCACGTGCTTTGACCTGATGCCGAAACCTGACGCTTGTCCAAAAGGCAAAAGACCTGAGCTTTAATCCGATAGGCGTGTCTGACAGCTATTTAAGAAGGGCAGGTGTGGCTGCTTAGGTAGACCTCACAGCACACTGACTACATCACAATCTTAGGTTTGCCAGTCGCCCATATGCTGCCGCGTTTATCTGGTTGATGTGTGTTTCCGGAGACGTGCTTGGCGTTATACTCACCCCAAGGTCTTTCTCCTTTGATGAGGTTTGTAGCCCTTGTCCACCTAGCCTGTACTCTGTCAGCAGTCTTCTTTGCCCTTCTCCGATCTTCATGACTTTGCATTTGGTGGGGTTAAATTCGAGAAGCCAGTTGCTAGACCAGATGTCAAGCTTGTCCAGGTATCTTTGAAATCCTGCTTGGTCTTCATCCGATGTGATTCTCCTCATTAATTTCATATCATCTGCGAACAGAGACACTTCTGAGTCTATCCCGTCCGTCATGTCATTCACATATACCAAGAATAGCACTGGTCCTAGGACTGACCCCTGCGGTACACCGCTCGTCACAGGCGCCAACTGTGATACCTCATCACGCACCATGACCCGTTGTTGCCTCCCTGTGAGATATTTCCTGATCCATTCCAGTGCCCTTCCTGTTATACACGCTTCGTCTTCCAACTTCTTTACTAATCTCATATGAGGAACTGTGTCGAAGGCCTTCCTGCAGTCCAGGAAAATGCAATCAACCCACCCTTCTCTCTCTTGCCTTACCTATGTTACTTTATCATAGAACTCTAGGAGGTTTGTTACACAGGATTTGCCTTCCCGGAATCCGTGCTGTCTGGTGTTTATTACCCTGTTCAGCTCGAGGTGGTCCACCATTCTTTTCCTGATGATTTTCTCCAGGACTTTGCACACTATACATGTAAGTGACACCGGTCTATAGTTTAGTGCCTCTTTTCTGTCTCCTTTTTTAAAGATGGGGACTACGTTGGCCTTCTTCCATACCTCAGCTAGCTGCCCAGTTTCAAGGGATGTGTTGAATATTATGGTAAGTGGCACACTCAGTAACTCAGCTCCTTCCCAAAGAATCCACGGGGAGATATTGTCCGGACCCATCGCCTTTGAGGTATCAAGGTCACTGAGTAACTGCTTTACC
>WNWK01018287.1:0-40309 GCA_009830355.1 Cherax destructor | reverse complement strand
GGTTGAGACGTGTACGGAAATGCTGAAAGAGTTTTTTTAATTTTTTGATGTGCATTCACAGGGGGGGAAAAAAATTATCTCTCCATTTGGGAGTTTGTCCTCTCAATCATCGCTCTGGAAGTTTTTTTTTATCCCGGGGAGTAATTGAGGTGTCCCAGCTTGGTAGTTTGTGTTTAAAAAGCCAACTGGTTTTTTTTAAGGTAATTTTTGATCACCTATGTACATGTTAAGAAAATTTTTTCCCAACTAGTTCATCAGGTCCAGTGGGGAAGGGGGGAAGAAGGCTGCCAAGGCAATATAATAATAAAAGGGGACGTATGCTCAATAAGCCCACTCTGGACGGCACTAAAAGTTAGCAGCAGTTATGATTCGTTAAGAGAAAGCTTTATAATTTTTCCCAACATTGACTTTAGAAGTTTTTTATACTCGCTCAGTTTGTAGTTTCAAAGGGGGGACAGCACTGTAAAAAATGAAAAAAAAAATTTTGGGAGGGATAGATAGAAAAAGCATGGATGACATTCATGTTTTATTTTCTAGTTTCAATCTATTTAAAGTCATATATATATATATATATATATATATATATATATATATATATATATATATATATATATATATATATATATATATATATATATATATAAAAATTTTGATAATTACCAGTTGTTGTTTTGGGGAGAACAAGAGCCCAAGATAAAAATGCATAGCATTTTTAGTTACCATGTAAAATGTCTTGCAGCAGCCTCAGTCACCCCTAAAACGTTATCTGGACTTGGCCATCCTAGTGGGTAATCAAAATGCGAATCTCTGTCTATTGGGTAAAAATTTAAATGCGACGCTCCGTCAGCCTCCGTCGGATTTGTGAATAACCATCAGCGCTCCGCCTCGCCACGCCAGTATCTTTCATTAGAAGAAACTGGGAATTGTTTTACTTAGGTAGAAAATGGGAAGTGTATTACTTAGGGAAAAAATGGAAGGTGTATAAATGGGAATAAGAAAACAGAATATGGGATATTACGAATAAAATTGTACAAGGTTGGAAATCATGCTAAAGTTTGTGGTAAACTGTATACATGGGAAACTAGGAGAATGCAAATAGGTAGCACGTTTGGCTCTCTTAGAAGATAGAGGATCGAGCCTTGGCGGCTTCTTGCGCTCACTGACCATCTTGGTTTAGTACTTCACATAAATCTAATATTACTACTACTTACCTGTATGCTTCCCCCAGTACTACCGCAAAAAAAAGTTTTTTCAACTATTATTAGGGGTTTAAAAACGCTGCTACTGCTGCTACTACTGCTACCACTGCTACTACTGGGGACCGTTTTTACTGTTTTTACTGCTGCTACTGCTACACTGCTGCTACTGCTCTACTGCTCTACTGCACACTGCTTCCTCTACTGTACTACTGTACTATGCTACTACGTGCACGCTCTACTGCTACTACCGTTATGCTCTACTCTACTGCTGCTACTGCTGCTACCTGCTACTCTCTCCCTATTTCGTAATTTTTCTTTTGGTATCACTGCTGCTCTGTGCTACTGTGCTACTGCTCTACTGCTACTACTGCTACTACGTTGCCACTGCTACTACTGCTACTACTGCTACTACTGCTACTACTGCTACTACTGCTACTACTGCTACTACTGCTGCTACTGCTACTCTGCTACTGCTACTGCTGCTACTGCTGCTACTGCTGCTACTGCTGCTACTGCTACTACTGCTACTACTGCTACTACTACTGCTGCTACTATTGCTACTGCTGCTACTACTGCAACTACTGCTACTACTGCTGCTACTATTGCTACTGCTGCTACTACTGCTACTACTACTGCTACTGCAACCACTAAAAATAACGGATGAATCATAATTAATCCCAAATAATACAGGTATAATATTTTAAAAATTTTGTGCATCAGGGATTTTTTATTTTTTTTTTTTGGGGGGGGAGTGCTGAAAACGAGTATGATCTTCATAATAATCGATTGGCTAAAGTTTCCAAGGAAATTTATTTATACATTTTGTGTTTATGTAAACTATATATGAGTAACATTTCCCGTACAATGAATTCACTTATAGTGATTCAACCCGATGCTTCTTTGCTTGTCTCTTGTAACCCACTTCCGGCGTATACATAAAAATATTCACCATCACAGATACGAAAGAGAAACTCTCGGGAATGAAAATAAAAACTGTCAGCTTGGTTGATTCGATTTTCTCTCGTAATTTGCCAACAATGTTGGACTCCAGTGTTTTCCCTGGTAGCGCTTCTCCATGACTGAGATGTCCTGGTGATGTTCACTGTGTTCATCGCTAGGTTAGGGGCAAAAGTCACTTGTCTACAAATATATCAAAAGTTATGTGCACTGATGTACTCCAGTTAGTAGAGTGATGTGCTGCCTGAATTCCCAGCGAATCATCTCTTTTTCTCTCCTTTGAAGTCCCCAAAAACTGTGCTCAAATCAAAGTAGGTTGCACAATTAGTGACCCATTCAGTAAAAGCCCATCCCCATCCCACTTCCAAAAAAATGAAGAAACTTGCAAAAAGATCCACTGAGGAAAAATAAGAAATGGAATGTATTTTTTTTTAAATTATGCATCTTAATTCTGCAGGAAGAGCCTTTTCCTGTACAGTTTATATACCGTCCTCTCTTCACAAGTCGAGAATAAGAGTAACCAGCATGAGTCCCTATCTTTATATGCTGTATACAACCAATATGCAATTTTAAGCATTATTTCCGTAGTGTAATTTACGCTGGTACTGTGCACAGTATTTGGCAGTAGAATAGAAATGGAAAGTCGCATATATCCTTGAACTTTAATTTGTAGCACACACATACACACACACACACACACACACACACACACACACACACACGAGCGGTGTACCGCAGGGGTCAGTCCTAGGACCAGTGCTATTCTTGCTATATGTGAATGACATGACGGATGGAATAGACTCAGAAGTGTCTCTTTTCGCAGATGATGTGAAATTAATGAGGAGAATCACATCGGATGAAGACCAAGCAGGACTTCAAAGCGACCTGGACAAGCTCAACATCTGGTCTAGCAACTGGCTTCTCGAATTTAACCCCACCAAATGCAAAGTCATGAAGATCGGAGAAGGGCAAAGAAGACCGCTGACAGAGTACAGGCTAGGTGGACAAAGGCTACTAACCTCATCAAAGGAGAAAGACCTTGGGGTGAGTATAACACCAAGCACGTCTCCGGAAGCACACATCAACCAGATAACCGCGGCAGCATATGGGCGACTGGCAAACCTAAGATTAGCGTTCCGTTACCTTAACAAGGAATCGTTCAGGACACTGTATACCGTATACGTCAGGCCCATACTAGAGTATGCAGCACCAGTCTGGAACCCACACCTGGTCAAGCACGTCAAGAAATTAGAGAAAGTGCAAAGGTTTGCGACAAGGCTAGTTCCACAACTCAGGGACTGCCTTATGAAGAAAGGTTGAGGAAATAGAACTAACAACACTGGAGGACAGAAGGGTTAGAGGAGACATGATAACGACATACAAAATACTGCGGGGAATCGACAAGGTAGATAGTGACAGGATGTTCCAGAGAGGAAACACAGAAACAAGGGGACACAACTGGAAGCTGAAGACTCAGATGAGTCAGAGGGATGTTAGGAAGCAATTCTTCAGCCATAGAGTAGTTAGGAAGTGGAATAGTTTAGCGAACGATATAGTGGAGGCGGAAACCATACATAGTTTTAAGACAAGGTATGATAGAGCTCACGGAGCAGGGAGAGCAGAGACCCAGTAGCGGACAGTGCAGAGGCTGGGCCAGGAGCTGAGTCTCGACCCCTGCAACCACAATTAGGTGAGTACAATTAGGTGAGTACACACACACACACACACACACACACACAAACACACACGCGCGCGCGCGCGCGCGCAGAGTTATTTTGCATATTATATCACCTGTATTTTTTTATTAACGCAACGGCCGTTTCCCACCAAGGCAGGGTGGCCCGAAAAAAAACTTTCACCATCATTCACTCCATCACTGCCTTGCCAAAGGCGTGCTTACACTACAGTTATAAAACTGCAACATTAGCACCCCTCCTTCAGAGTGCCGGCACAGTACTTCCCATCTCCAGGAATCAAGTTCGGACTGCCAGTTTCCCTGAATCCCTTCATAAATGTTACCATGCTGACACTCCAACAGCACGTCAAGTCCTAAAAACCATTTGTCTCCATTAGCTCCTCTCTAACACGCTCACACATGCTTGCTGGAAGTCCAAGCCCCTCGCACACAAAACTTCTTTTACTCCCTCCCTCTAACCTTTCCTAGGCCGACCCCTACCCCTCCTTCCCTCCACTACAGATTTATACACTCTCGAAATCATTCTATTTCGTTCCATTCTCTCTACATGCCCAAACCATCTCAATAACCCCTCCTAAGCCCTCTGGATAATAGTTTTGGTAATCCCACACCTCCTATTCTTCAAATTTCGGATTCTCTGCATTATATTCACACCACACATTGCCTTCAGACATGACATCTCCACTGCCTCCAGCCTTCTCCTTGTTGCAACATTCACAACCCATGCCTCACACCCATACAAGAGCGTTGATATAACTATACTCTCATACATTTCCCTCTTTGCTTTCATGGATAAAGTTCTTTGTCTCCACAGACTCCTCAGTGCACCATTCACCTTTTTCCCCTCATCAATTCTATGATTCACCTCATCATTCATAGACCCATCTGCTGACACGTCCACTCCCAAATATCTGAACACATTCAACTCCTCCATACTCTCTCCCTCCAATCTGATATCCAATCTTCCGCTATCTATTTTATTTATCCTCATCACCTTACTCTTTTCTATATTCGCTTATAATTTCCTTCTTTTACATACCCTACCAAACTCATCCATCAACCTCTGCAACTTTTCTTCAGAATCCCACAAAAGCACAGTGTCATCAGCAAAGAACAACTGCGACAACTCCCACTTTGTGTAAGATTCTTTATCTTTTAACCCCACATCTCTTGCCAACACACGAGCATTCGAATAGGTAAAGTTGGTCAATTAGCAAGAACTCATTTAAAATTAAGTCTTATCTAAAATTTTCTCTTATAAATTTAAAGCTATATTTTCTCATTTATGTTAATGTAAAAATTAATAATTTTCTTCCCAAAGAACCTTAGAAAACTTACCTAACCTTATTACAACAAATGCAATTTAATTTAGCCTAATCCAACTAAACATATTTTACACAAGTTTACAATTATTTAATAATGAACAAACACAATGAAATATTTTTTTTTCGTTAGGTTCAGAATGATTTTTTTGCGAAAGTATTGCATACACAAAATTTCGCTTGTCTTACTCGGCAAGAAGAGCGATGCTATTTAAGCCAAAATTGCAAGTTTTACTTATTCGGCATGACATATATATATATATATATATATATATATATATATATATATATATATATATATATATATATATATATATATATATATATAAGGAGAAAAGAGTAAGAGAGAAAAAGTTAGCATATGAGAGGTTTTTACAAAGTAGAAATGATGCAAGGAGGGAAGAGTATATGGAGAGAAAAAGAGAGGTTAAGAGAGTGGTGAAGCAATGTAAAAAGAGGGCAAATGAGAGAGTGGGTGAGATGTTATCAACAAATTTTGTTGAAAATAAGAAAAGTTTTGGAATGAGATTAATAAGTTGAGGAAGCCTAGAGAACAAATGGATTTGACAGTTAAAAATAGGAGAGGAGAGTTATTAAATGGAGAGTTAGAGGTATCGGGAAGATGGAGAGAATATTTTGAGGATTTGTTAAATGTTGATGAAGACAGGGAAGCTGTGATTTCGTGTGTAGGGCAAGGAGGAATAACATCTTGTAGGAGTGTGGAAGAGACAGTTGTGAGTGTGGGGGAAGTTCGTGAGGCAGTGGGTAGAATGAAAGGGGGTAAGGCAGCTGGGATTGATGGGATAAAGATAGAAATGTTAAAAGCAGGTGGGGATATAGTTTTGGAGTGGTTAGTGCTATTATTTAATAAATGTATGGAAGAGGGTAAGGTACCTAGGGATTGGCAGAGAGCGTGTATTGTTCCTTTGTATAAACGCAAAGGGGACAAAAGAGAGTGCAAAAATTATAGGGGAATAAGTCTGTTGAGTGTACCTGGTAAAGTGTATGGTAGAGTTATTATTAAAAGAATTAAGAGTAAGACAGAAAGCAGGATAGCAGATGAACAAGGGGGCTTTAGGAAAGATAGGGGGTGTGTAGACCAAGTGTTTACAGTGAAACATATAGGTGAACAATATTTGGATAAGGGTAAAGAGGTTTTTGTGGCATTTATGGATTTGGAAAAGGCGTATGATAGGGTGGATAGAGGGGCAATGTGGCAGATGTTGCAGGTGTATGGAATAGGAGGTAGGTTACTGAAAGCAGTGAAGAGTTTTTATAAGGATAGTGAGGCTCAAGTTAGAGTGTGTAGGAGGGAAGGGGACTATTTCCCAGTAAAAGTGGGCCTTAGACAAGTATGTGTGATGTCACCGTGGTTGTTCAATATATTTATAGATGGGGTTGTAAGAGAAGTGAATGCGAGGGTCTTGGCAAGAGGTGTGGGGGTAAAAGATAAAAAATTAAATACAAAGTGGGAGTTGTCACAGTTGCTTTTTGCTGATGACACTGTGCTTTTGGGAGATTCTGAAGAGAAGTTGCAGAGGTTGGTGGATGAATTTGGTAGGGTGTGTAAAAGAAGAAAATTGAAAGTGAATATAGGAAAGAGTAAGGTGATGAGGATAACAAAAAGATTAGGTGACGAAAGATTGGATATCAGATTGGAGGGAGAGAGTATGGAGGAGGTGAATGTATTCAGATATTTGGGAGTGGACATGTCAGCAGATGGGTCTATGAAGGATGAGGTGAATCATAGAATTGATGAGGGAAAAAGGGTGAGTGGAGCACTTCGGTGTCTGTGGAGACAAAGAATTTTGTCCATGGAAGTAAAGAAAGGAATGTATGAGAGTATAGTTATACCAACAATCTTATATGGGTGTGAAGCATGGGTGTTGAATGTTGCAACGAGGAGAAGGCTGGAGGCAGTGGAGATGTCATGTCTGAGGTCAATGTGTGGTGTGAATATAATGCAGAGAATTCGGAGTTTGGAAATTAGGAGGAGGTGCGGGATTACCAAAACTATTATCCAGAGAGCTGAGGAGGGGTTGTTGAGGTGGTTCGGACATGTAGAGAGAATGGAACGAGACAAAATGACTTCGAGAGTGTATAAATCTGTAGTGGAGGGAAGGCGGGGTAGGGGTCGGCCTAGGAAAGGTTGGAGGGAAGGGTAAAGGAAGTTTTGTGTGCGAGGGGCTTGGACTTCCAGCAAGCATATGTGAGCGTATTTGATAGGAGTGAATGGAGACAAATGGTTTTTAATACTTGACGTGCTGTTGGAGTGTGAGCAAAGTAACATTTATGAAGGGATTCAGGGAAACCAGCAGGCCGGACTTGAGTCCTGGAGATGGGAAGTACAGTGTCTGCACTCTGAAGGAGGGGTGTAAATGTTGCAGTTTTATAACTGTAGTGTAAAGCACCCCTCTGGCAAGACAGTGATGGAGTGAATGATGATGAAAGTTTTTCTTTTTCGGGCCACCCTGCCTTGGTGGAATCGGCCGATGTGTTAATAAAATAATAATAAAAAATAATATATATATATATATATATATATATATATATATATATATATATATATATATATATATATATATATATATATATGTCGTGCCGATTAGGTAAAACTGGTCAATTAGCAAGAACTCATTTAAAATTAAGTCCTTTCTAAAAATTTCTCTTATACGTTTAAAGATATATTTTTTTCATTTATGTTAATGTAAAAATTTAAAATTTTGTACCAAGAGAAACTTTGAAAACCTACCTAACCTTATTACGACAAGCGCAATTTAATTTAGCCTAACCCAACTAAATATATTTTAGATACGTTAACAATAATTTAATAATAAACAAACACAATGAAATATATTTTTTTCTTTAGGTTCAGAATGATTTTTGCGAAATTATTGCATACACAAATTTTCGCTTGTCTTATATGGCAAGGTTAGCGTTGCTATTTAAGCCAAAATCGCAAGTTTTACCTAATCGGCACGACATATATATATATGTGTGTGTGTGTGTGTGTCTGTATGTGTGTGTGTGTGTGTATGTGTGTGTGTGTGTGTATGTGTGTGTGTGTGTGAATAGGGAAGCAATGTGGCAGATGTTCCAAGTGTATGAAATAGGTGGTAGGTTACTGAAAGTAGTTAAGAGTTTTTACGAGGATTGTGAGCTCAGGTTAGAGTATGTATTAGAGAGGGAGATTATTTCCCAGTAAAAATAGGCCTTAGACAAGGATGCATGGTGTCACTATGGCAGTTCAATATATTTATTGATGGGGTTGTAAGAGAAGTGAATGCTTGGGTGTAGGTAAGAGATGTGGGTATATAAGTTAAATGATCTAACATAAAATGGGAGTTGTCACAGTTGTTTTTGCTGATGACACTGTGCTTTTGGGAGACCTCGAAGAGAAGTTGCAGAGGTTGGTGGACGAGTTTGGGAGGGTATGTAAAAGAAGGAAATTAAAAGTGAATATAGGAAAGCGTAAGGTGATGATGATGAAAACTGGAGGGAGAGTATGGAGGAAGTGAATGTATTTAGATGACTTGTTAGTAGATGGGTCTATGAAAGACGAGGTGAACAATAGAATTGATGGGGGGGAGGAAGGTGAGTGGAGTACTGAGGAGTCTCTGGAGATAAAGAACGCTATCCATGGAAACAAAGGAGAGAATGTATGAGAGTATAGTGGTACCAATCCTCTTATATGGGTGTGAAGCATGGGTGGTGAATGTTGCAACAAGGAGAAGGCTGGAGGCAGTGGAGATGTCATGTCTGAGGGCAATGTGTAGTGGGAATATAATGCAGAGAATCCGTAGCATGGAGATTATAAGGCGGTGCGTGATTACTAAAATTATTATCCAGAAGGCTGAGGAGGGGTTGTTGAAGTGGTGCGCACATTTAGAAAAGATGAAACAAAATGGAATGACTTGGAAAGTTTATAAATCTTTAGGTGAAGGAAATGGTAATAGGGGTCATTCTAGGAAAATTTGAAGGGAGGGGGGGGTTAAATGGAGGTTTTGTGTGCACACACACACACACACACACACACACACACACACACACACACACAGCAAGCGTGCGTGTGTGTATCAGAATGGAGCGAGTGGAGGGAAATAGTTTTTATGACTTGACGTGTTGTTGGAGTGTGAGCAAAGTAACGTTTATGAAGGGATTCAGGGAAACCGGTTAGCCGGACTTGAGTCCTGGAGGTGGGATGTACAGTGTCTGCGCTCAGAAGGAAAGGTGAAGATATGTTGCAGTTTTTTAACTGTAGTGTAGACGCGCCTCTGACAAGACAGTGGTGGAGTGAATGATGGTGAATATGAAAGTGTTTCTTCTGGCGGAAAACGGCCAATGTGCTATAGTTTAGCAATTCGCAAACAGGCCAAATTATTTACAAACATTGTCTCTACATCCACAGCAGGACTCGAACCTGCAAACTCTGTATCTGAGTCCACAGTACTTTACCACGGAGCTAAACCCCAGCTCCGTGGTCAAGTACTGGTTACTGTGATACAGAGTTTGCAGGTTTGAGTCCTGCTGTGGACGTAGAGACAATGTTTATATATATATATATATATATATATATATATATATATATATATATATATATATATATAAAAAAAAGAGAGAGAGAGAGAGAGAGAGAGAGAGAGAGAGAGAGAGAGAGAGAGAGAGAGAGAGAGAGAGAGAATGTTGGCTTGATAAAAGGTTGCGTACGATCCGAGAACTGGATCTTAAATTCAAAGTTAGACATAAGCAGTTTCGTAAAGCTGTGGAACCAACATGGAATTTAATAGACTAACAGTCGAGTTTGTGAGATATATCGTATAAAAGCTTAGTGAAGCAGGAGTGTGTTGTATAGAGAGCTACACGTAGCCATGTCTTTTATTATTAAATATATGTCAGGAAGTTGACGATACGCACTTCAGAACTCACTTTTATTTCCACAGCATTTTTGCTTTTATTTTAACAGCAATTTGTGCTTTAAGTTTTTTTACAGCATTTGAGCTTTCAGTATCCTAATGTTAGATATATATCATGATTACGTTCTGTTCTTCATTATGGTCGGCAGTACAACATTTGGATCCACATGTCATGCTGTAACTAACATGAGGGGGTAGAGCCCCTCTTCCAGCCGCATGAGCATGGTAATACTCTAACAACTCTAATATGTGCCTCAATATCATAAATATCATTACCAGTCTGTTTATGTTATTTTGTTTTGTTTGTAAGCTATACGATATATTAATTTACATTAACGTAACCTTACCTAAACTAATTTAACCTAACATAGCCATGACCTAATAAATACCACATAATGTAACCTAACTTCATCTAACCTGATACTGACTAGATGCCCCACCCCTGACCTCTCCTCTGACAATTATGGAGTTTGGTGCTAGTTTCCCTTACAAGTCATTTATCTGCGTGTTTTCTGTAAAGTCCAATCTTGGCTGAAACGTTGCAACATTAATTTAAGTTTCCCTGGATTACAGTGCTTCTTTTATTATCTAATGTAACCTAAATTAGCCTAAATTAACTTAACCTGACCTAATCTAACCTTGAATAAAAAATAATTGTTCTGAGATTTTGATGTTAGGAAAATATTGAGGAATTTGTTATTGCAAATATAAGGATTTAAATTTGGAGAATAATTTGCAAGATAATGCATGAAGATAATCACATAAGACACTAGTTGTCTGGAACAGACGATGGTTGTTAGAACCAGACACTGGTTGTCTGGACCAGACGATGGTTGTTAGGACCAGACGCTTGTTGTCTGGACCAGACACTGGTTGTCTGGACCAGACACTGGTTGTCTGGACTAGACACTGGTTTTCTGGAACAGAAGATGGTTGTTAGGACCAGACACTGGTTGTCTGGACCAGACGCTGGTTGTCTGGACCAGACACTAGTTGTCTGGACTAGACACTGGTTGTCTGGAACAGACGATGGTTGTTAGGACCAGACACTGGTTGTCTGGACTAGACACTGGTTGTCTGGACCAGACACTGGTTGTCTGGACCAGATGCTGGTTGTCTGGACCAGACACTAGTTGTCTGGACTAGACACTGGTTGTCTGGACCAGACGATGGTTGTTAGGACCAGACGCTGGTTGTCTGGACCAGACACTGGTTGTCTGGACTAGACACTGGTTGTCTGGACCAGACGCTGGTTGTCTGGACCAGACGCTGGTTGTCTGGACCAGACACTGGTTGTCTGGACCAGACACTGGTTGTCTGGACCAGACGATGGTTGTTAGGACCAGACGATGGTTGTCTGAACATGGACTGGACCAGACGTTGGTTGTCTGGTTTACAGGACCCGGTAATGGTCCTGTAAACCAGACCCAGCCCAGACCTGTTGTTTTGACCAAGTTCAGACGTCACGATGGCGGCCTAGACCAGACTCAGACTCAGACCAGACGCCGCCCAGCCCAGACACTGATAGACACTCTTTGATGTCAGTCTTAAAGTTAGAGCTGTGACGCCGCTGGCAAGGTAAACAAAAGGTATCCTCTCTGATAGTCGGATTAAACAAGAATTTTTCTCTCTCTCAATAATCCGACTTTTGTTGTGGCTTAATCACTCTACTGTATAACGAGTTTTATTATCCCTGGTACTATTTAGTTACACTTTTGATAATGGAAAATGTAACAACTAAACAAGGCAACATTACAAAAAAAATCGAGTTTACCTTCTGTATGTATCAACACGTAAAAAAGGTTCTTGTGAACAATTCATAAAATTATTGATGGTACATAATAGAGACAAGTTGATAAGTAGATGTGTAAAGTACTTGAGTATTCAATTGAATACAGTCGAATTTAACATGAAAGACGGCAGAAAGAGTACTTTTGAGAGGCATGCAGCCATACTTTATGAGTGTGTGAGTGTATATATATATATATATATATATATATATATATATATATATATATATATATATATATATATATATATATATATATATATATATAAAATATATATATATATATTATGAATAGGTAAAAACTGATCAATTAGTAAGAACTCATTTAAAATTAAAACCTTTCTAAAATTTTCTCTTTACGTTTAAAAAATATATTTTCATTTATTTTAATGTAAAAATTAATAATTTTGTACCAAAAGAACCTTAGAAAACTTATCTAACGTTATTATAACAAGCGCAATTTAATTTAGCCTAATCTAACTAAATATATTTTAGATAAGTTTGCAATAATTAATTAATAAACAAACACAATCCAATATATCTTTTTTCGTTAGGTTTGGAATGATTTTTCGAAATTATTACATACACAAATTTTCGCTTGCCTTATTCGGCAAGAAGAGCGTTGCTGTTTAAGCCAAAACCACAAGTTTTACCTATTCGTCATGACACTCACACACACACCTCACAAACACACACACACACACACATATATATATATATATATATATATATATATATATATATATATATATATATATATATATATAATATATATATATATATATATATATATATATATATATATATATATATATATATATATATATATATATATATATATATATATATATATCAATAACAACACTGCGACTAGCCAAGGAGTCGAACCCATGCTGCTTTGGCCCGCCTCATGGTGAGCGAAAACACATGATGCTCTAGTCCACGGGACCACACAATCCTTAAGAATGACGCACCCAGCCAAGCTAGGTGTTGTACCCGTCATCCGAGGACATAGGGTGGTGTGGATGCCTCTGAGCTAATTTCATTCTACTCCCTGTTTGGTGTACTAGTCCAATGAGCAGTATATTATATTATTGTACCCACGAACGAGTGGTATTGATCAATAACAACACTGTGACTAGCCAAGGAGTCGAACCCATGCTGCGTGTGTGTGAGACTCCTCCTATACAGAAACTCATGGCATTACCCCCAAATGAAATTCGCCAACAGATGGCCGGTTTAGCAAGAACTTGGAAACTTTTAATGGTATTCACTGAGATATGATCACTGTTGACTGTGACTTGTGCGTGTGGAAGCTGGTGTGTGGAGTTTGGTGTGTGGTGGCTGGTGTGTGGGGGCTGGTGTGTGGAAGCTGCTGTGTGGAAGCTGGTGTGTGGAGTCTGGTGTGTGGTGGCTGGTGTGTGGGGGCTGGTGTGTGGAAGCTGCTGTGTGGAAGCTGGTGTGTGGAAGCTGGTGTGTGGAGTCTGGTGTGTGGTGGCTGGTGTGTGGGGGCTGGTGTGTGGAAGCTGCTGTGTGGAGGTTGGTGTGTGGAGGCTGGTGTGTGGGGGCTGGTCAGTTACAACAGGGGACTGGTCCCTATAAAATAATTGATCAATCACTTGGTGTGTGAACATGAGAAGAACCTTCACGAACATCATGACGTTCTACTTAAAGTCGTTTTTCACCATCCATCTTCGTGTAACACCGTAGTACCTCTGACACTGTGGTACTTCTGACACCGTGGTACCTCTGACACTGTAGTACCTCTGACACCGTAGTACCTCTGACACTGTAGTACCTTTGACATCGTAGTACCTCTGACACTGTAGTACCTCTGACATCGTAGTACCTCTGACACTGTGGTACTTCTGACACCGTGGTACCTCTGATACTGTAGTACCTCTGACATCGTAGTACCTCTGACACTGTAGTACCTTTGCCATCGTAGTACCTCTGACACTGTAGTACCTCTGACACCGTGGTACCTTTGACACCGTAGTACCTCTGACACCGTAGTACCTTTGACACCGTAGTACCTCTGACACCGTGGTACCTTTGACATCGTAGTACCTCTGACACTGTGGTACTTCTGACACCGTCTCAATAAGTGTAAAGGGACCATAGTTGATCAGGTCATCCACCGGGAGGTATGATCTTGGTCCGGGTTCTGAAGATCGGAAGTATTTTGACTGAACGCACACACACACACACACGCACACACACACACACACACACTCTATAGAATCTACAGGATACTACACGCTGGCCAAGCTGCATCGCATCGCAAGTATTCACCTATGCGTGGTTTTCGGGGTGTACCTCTGACACTGTAGTACCTCTGACATCGTAGTACCTCTGACACTGTAGTACCTCTGACATCGTAGTACCTCTGACACTGTAGTACCTCTGACACCGTGGTACCTCTGACACCGTAGTACCTCTGACACCGTAGTACCTTTGACACCGTAGTACCTCTGACACCGTAGTACCTCTGACACCGTAGTACCTCTGACACCGTAGTACCTCTGACATCGTAGTACCTCTGACATCCTAGTACCTCTGACACTGTGGTACTTCTGACACCGTGGTACCTCTGACACTGTAGTACCTCTGACATCGTAGTACCTCTGACACTGTAGTACCTCTGACATCGTAGTACCTCTGACACTGTAGTACCTCTGACACCGTGGTACCTCTGACACCGTAGTACCTCTGACACCGTAGTACCTCTGACACCTTTGTACCTCTGACACCGTAGTACCTTTGACACCTTTGTACCTCTGACACCGTAGTACCTTTGACACCGTGGTACTTCTGACACCGTGGTACTTCTGACACCGTGGTACCTCTGACACCGTAGTACCTCTGACACCGTGGTACTTCTGACACCGTGGTACCTCTGACACCGTAGTACCTCTGACACCGTGGTACTTCTGACACCATGGTACCTCTGACACCGTGGTACCTCTGACACCGTGGTACCTCTGACACCGTGGTACCTCGGTTGAAATGCTTTGTAAAGTTAGTGACTACACGCAGGTGCATCAAATTGTATTTGTATCAGAAGTGTAACCAAATGAAGTGTACACCTTACTGTCGTGGTTCATGTATATGCTTATAAGAAATATAGCTTATATTTTTTCTTCTTTGTATGGTGTGTTCATCTAGGCTTGAAGTGGGATTGCCAGGACAAATGAAAAAGTATTTTATTTAATTTGTTTTTAACTTTCATTAAATTTTTAACACTCATTATAAATTACAGATTTCTTAATGCAAAGCAGTAAACCCAAGAGGGTCAGTCAATGCAAAGTGTGGGAAAAACTATAAGAAGAGGATGATCTAAGTCAATTGTCACTACAAAACTGTAATTTTAGAGGAGAATTGAGCATGAAAACGGATTTTTCATTATTTTAAAATTAAAGTGGTGAGCTCTCGCGGGCCGTACAGCGCTGCTCTCGCGGGCCGTACAGTGCTGCTCTCTCAGGCCGTACAGCGCTGCTTTCGCGGGCCGTACAGCGCTGCTCTCGCGGGCCGTACAGCGCTGCTCTCGCGGGCCGTACAGTTCTGCTCTCGCGGGCCGTACAGCGCTGCTCTCGCAGGCCGTACAGTTCTGCTCTCGCAGGCCGTACAGCGCTGCTCTGGCGGGCCGTACAGCGCTGCTCTGGCGGGCCGTACAGCGCTGCTCTGGCGGGCCGTATAGCGCTGCTCTCGCAGGCCGTATAGCGCTGCTCTCGAAGGCCGTACAGCGGTGCTCTCGAAGGCCGTACAGCGCTGCTCTCGAAGGCCGTACAGCGCTGCTCTGGCGGGCCGTATAGCGCTGCTCTCGCAGGCCGTACACCGCTGCTCTCGCAGGCCGTACACCGCTGCTCTCGCAGGCCGTACAGCGCTGCAGTGGTGTATGTGAATCCTTGCTGGTGGTTGGTTGAGGTTGGGCTCAGGAAAAAAAAGTGTAAAATTAAATTTGTAGTCGGTGTAATAGGTTAATTTCTGTTAGAAAGTCAGAGTGAGTCTTTAAAGGTGAGACAGTCGACGAGTAGAGCAGTGAGAGGAACTGTGTCTGGGCGTCGCAGATTTCGAAAGCTTATCCTGCGTGATCTCTGATAGATAGTACAGTGTGACTTGACAGTCTTTGCTGAGAAGCGTCAGTCGTCTTTCCATGACCAATTCCCAGTCGTGATAGTTTTACTAGATAAGACAATACTGGAAAGAATATAGCCAGGAGCCTAATTGTGGTCTGATAGAGAACAATTATTTTGTGTGTTCTTACCATGAATGGCAGATCGAGGTAGTGAATCTGCATGTTCGTTACGCTTAGTTTGAGAGTGTTCAGGGGCCCAACAAGAAACGATGTCTTTGTGTTTACTGGAGATTTGGTGTAACCACTGTTGTATATGTGAAGTGGGGAGTCGAATTTTTGGGTAGCTTGTAATACACTTTTGGAATCTGAAACAATAACAGTGAAAGGGTTGGATATGGTTGCAATGTGTATGATAGCTGCTAGTATTGCATATACCTGTGCTGTGAAAATTCTAGCCGACTTCAGTAAATGTAACTGGATTACTTTATCTGGAAAAAACATCAACGTTCCACACTTCCTCTAGATATTTGGAGCCATCGGTGTACACTGCCATAGCACGTAAATTTGACTGAAAGTGTTCGAGAGAGCAAGAGCTAGCAGCAAGAGCTAGCAGCAAGAGCTAGCAGAAAGAGCTAGCAGCAAGAGCTAGCAGCAAGAGCTAGCAGCAAGAGCTAGCAGCAAGAGCTAGCAGCAAGAGCTAGCAGCAAGAGCTAGCAGCAAGAGCTAGCAGCAAGAGCTAGCAGCAAGAGCTAGCAGCAAGAGCTGCAGCAGAGCTAGCAGCAAGAGCTAGCAGCAAGAGCTAGCAGCAAGAGCTAGCAGCAAGAGCTAGCAGCAAGAGCTAGCAGCAAGAGCTAGCAGCAAGAGCTAGCAGCAAGAGCTAGCAGCAAGTATGTGAGCCTCCTGGCATGGAAGAGGAGAGGAACATACCTGAATCCTCTTGGCTTCCCAACGGGAAAAACTACTACAAACTGATGAGGGAAGAGGCAGTTTTGGGTCTCAAGTGTCACACAAGAAATTTGTTAACTAGGTACTGGTAAGAGCAATGTAGATATAATACCAAGAACCTTGGCATGAGGAACCGAGTTTTCGAAGTGGAAGAACTACTGCAGCTTTCTGTTGCAGAGGTAACGGCCCTTCGGACCATATCTCGTTGAAGAGGTGAAAGAGGAAGACTACTGTTGTTGCGTGTAAGTGCTGGAGAACATATAAACATGAATATAGTTTGGTCCGGCTGCTGTGAGTTGGTAGTCAGAGAACTTCGATGTAAATGCCTGAAGAGTGAGAAGAACATTTAAAGATTCGTCAGTATGAGACGTGAAGTCCAGAGGAATGGTCTGGCATTCGGGTTTAAACTGAAGAAATGAGGAGGAAGGGGAAGTTAAATGTCGTCCTTGGAAAACGCAAACGAAGTGGTGATGCTACTTTTTTGTTAGCAATGGTAATGAAGAAGACAGGATTGTGTTTATATTTATCTGATAATTTTCTTATTATAATTATCCGGATTGTGCTCAGATATAATAACATTAACAGCGGAAACATACGTACGCCTATAAATTCGTTTGGCAGTCCATTCAGTGCGATGTGTGCGATTTCTTTATTGTTTAAAATCTGGAAATCGTTCCATGGAACGGTTGTGCTGGTAGCAGCATAGTGCAGCACTCTTGAAACTGTTCGAACACTGCAGGGACGCAATCCTTAAAATGTTTGCCCGACGTCCAGGAGATGGCGAGCACAGCTGCTGAGACACCTGAGGAGATAATGTGCTGCAATAGTTCGTCTGTAGGGAAATTGGGAGAAGCGGGAAAAGCGGTATGATGCAAGTAAAGCGTCCAGTCTGCACGTTCAGATTGCATCGGAGTCGGCGTAGGGGGGGAGGGGGGGGCACAAGAGCAGAAGTCACTGAAAATAAGGAAGTAATCATTGTCGTGAAGACCATTTATTACAGTCCATAACCACCTAGAGTGCGGGTGTAGAGATCGCCCGGGTTCAAGATATAGAAAGAGAGATTGGAAAGTAACAACTCTACCTGATCTTCCAGGAGAGTCAGAGTTCCATCCATCCCAGGGCAGATAATGAGAGTTAAAATCGCCTAATAAAAGGGGAGGTATAGACAAAAGATGACATAAAATTTAGAAAATCAGGTAAAGATAAAGTGCGTGAAGGAGAAAGAGAAAGAAAAAGGAGACAGTGTACCGTTTATTTAAGTACCCATGAGCTGCAGTACCCATGAGCTGCAGTACCCATGAGCTGCAGTACCCATGAGCTGCAGTACCCATGAGCTGCACTTTTGTGAAGTGGGACAACGAATAGAAATTACAGAATGTGGAACATCATTGTGCCGAAGAGGTGCGCTTTCGTTGCTGGATTCTTGAGGATAAGAGCCAAGAGATAGTAAAAGAACGTAGCCAGAGATAGAACGTCCAACTGTAGCACACAGATGAGCTTCTTGAAGACACATACATAGAGGGAAAAACTCGGAGATCAACAGTTGAAGCTCTTCTGTGTTCTCCCCATATACTCTGATATTCGTGTTATTTTGATATTATTCTCTAACAGTAATACAGTGGTATAGGAAAGAAAGAGGTGGCTATGGACTATGGTGGGCACTGAAGACGATATGTAGTAGTAAAAGCATAGTAAGTGCATTGTAGTAGTAGTGGTAATAATAATAATAATAATAATAATAATAATAATAATAATAATAATCTAGGATTTTATTATTCTTGAGCGCCCGTTAGAAGAAAGTCACAAGTCCTCGCTGACATAGTCATAAATGTAACAACAACAATGAAGAAGAAACACTGAATTGTATATTCAAGTATGATCGTCAGGATCATAACTTCAACAAAAGAGACTTGAAAGCATGAATAGATTCCTGACTCTTAACAATGTTTCCCCCAACAGCACGAGGCCCAATCAGAGTCACAGAGTGAGAACGAAATTTACTATTGAAGTCATAATTGTGTGGTATCTTTGTGCATTTAGCTATGAATGACTGTTCTGTGATTTTTTTCATATATAAGAAGTTTTCATATACTAATTCTAGACCTCTCTCTCTCTCTCTCTCTCTCTCTCTCTCTTCTCTCTCTCTCTCTCTCTCTCTCTCTCTCTCTCTCTCGTCTAAATATGCTGATATGACCTCAGTTGTCTCGTGGATCAGAGAAGCTGAAGACCGTGTAACTGAAGGGGTCAAAGATAAAGTGATAAGTATAAAAGAGAGTTGGTAACTGTGAGAGGTCTGGCGAGGAGAGGAGTGAGAGGGAGCGTGTATTTTTACGACTGTCTAGTGTAGAAGGGGTGTCTCTCGAGTAGTCTGTACAAAAACAAAAAAAGATGCGTGTACGAATCGTGGGATGATAGTGGGGTCCCAGGGTTGGGAAATTTTCTCAAGGCACACTGGAAGTGTTGCAGAAGTGGCTTGGAAAGACTATGGAGCGTGGAATGTAGGTGTGGGATAACGGAGATAAGGACTTCGTAAGGGTTATACTTCAGTGGGTTATACCATTAATGGGCGTTAGTAGGTGTAGACAGGGCCAAGTTGCTCTGGAGTAAGACATAGGTGGTATTTGACCTTGATGGTATAGCTGAATTTTAACTGATAGAATGAAAGGTCTTCTTTCTCGATTATCGTATCTCGCTTTCTCGAAGGATAACTGGACACGGACGAGAATATAAAGGGAGAATTTGATTGTAATTTAGGCAAGATGGAGGCCGATCGAATAAAGGGTTATATTATGCCTTTCCACTGACTGGGCAGCTGTAGCGCCATCACATGTGGTATTGTCGAGGTTTATGTCTCATTTCTCTCACTACCAAACTACGGCCGGAGATGCAGACTGGCGTCTGAAATACAAGGCAATCAAATATTAATTTCGTTGACATTACTTGGGTTTCTTCTTTACGGTCGACGAAAAAAGACATGCGTTTACACGTGGGTAATTGGAAGATGTTAGAGTTTAAGTTGCTTTTGGATATCTGAGGCACATTTAGCAAAGTCACTTTTTATTACTGTCCACGGGACAGGTCTCACAACTGTGTGCTGCCAATAGCGTGTAGGCACAGTAGCTTCCCACTTTGATAATCCGCATTCCAGTTTTTAATGTGTAAAAATATAACTAATGGAAGACAAAAATTCTTGTCTATCTGATGATCTCGTATGTATGTATGTACCAGGTATTGTAGCTTATAGCGTATAGAGCTTACCCCTTAACTGTTGTTTATGGATTTCGTGTAGTAATAGAGGCTTCCAAGTGGTGGGTTCACTTGAAGAATGAGGCCTAGTATGGGCCAACAGGCCTGCTGCAGTGCTCCTCCTTTCTTATGTTCTTATGTTCTTAGTGAATGTTGATGTAGAGTCGTCATTTGTTCGACTGGGTCGTTAGGGAAACGGCCGTGGGCCGTACTGCTACCTGACGTGTTATGGGAATCGTCGTTGCGTAATGGAGAAGAATGATGGTCAGAGTAAAGTGAAGGTCAGAAGTACCAGAAGGGCGTTACAGCGGTGGTACCGAGATCAGGCAACGAGTGATTACTCAAAAGTGATTCTGGGCCCAGAGATGGATCCG
This sequence comes from Cherax destructor, assembly GCA_009830355.1. Taxonomy (NCBI): domain Eukaryota; kingdom Metazoa; phylum Arthropoda; class Malacostraca; order Decapoda; family Parastacidae; genus Cherax; species Cherax destructor. The sequence goes on along the minus strand of WNWK01018287.1, from coordinate 19,790 downwards.
TGGAAGTACTGGGGGTCGGTAAAGGTAGTCGCATTCACTTGGGATCTATGAAAATAAAATGTTATCTCATTGATCAGTAAGGTAAATAAGAAATGGAGGATCAGCCTCGAGAGTAAAAGAGAAGAAACCACATACCCACCTCGACTCTCAAGAGGTAAGTGCTGTTGTACTCTGAAAACTGCCCCTTACCTTACCAGCTTCAAAACATCAAATTTCAATGAGTAAGACATGCGGGAAACACTTAATTATCTTTATTTTCAAAACGTTTCTTTTCCGTAACAGGTTTCTTCAGTGGAATACAGATAATTATAACCTGGCGACAGTAGAAGCGAAGAGGTAATTTTGAGATAAACAGTCCTTCCGCCTTGATAAAAGTGGTCATTTCTTTAGCCTAAAGAAGAAGTATGACATTAAAGACTTATATACTAGAGATACAGTGGACCCCGGTTTTCGTTATTTTTTCGTTCCAGAATGCTGTTCAAGTGTCATTACCAAACGAATTTATTCCCATCAGGAATAATGTAAAGTAGACTAGTCCTTTTAGACCCCCAAAAATACACTTACAAAAGCATTAAAAAAAATACACTTGCATAAAAGGGCGAGTTTGGAGCAGGACGAACACCGGGGGTCCACTGTACAGGTAAGGCGTAGCAGCTGAAGATAATGTCACAAGTGAGCGGGGATAACTAATGGAAGTAAGTAATGTTAAGCAGTTATTAACAATAGAACTGAGAAGACATTCCCTGTACCAAGAGGCCATGATGTAGCTGTGTCAGACAAGTTTCTTTATATAAATGATACACAGCAGCGACAAGATCAAGAGCCTCTTCACTGCAGCAAGAGACCCCTTACCTTCCCTTCCCTTCCCTTCCCTTCCCTTCCCTTCCCTTGAAGTGTATGACAAACGGAATACTCCAAAACATAGACATGCCAGACAAAGACAAAAATCTCATTTAGAGATGTTTTAGCAAATCATTCTTAACGAGGGACTAAACGAAGGGTTATTACTCTTATTTTTGCATCTTTCAATGTGGAAGTTTAAAACAAACTTAATATAGAGACGTTAACAAGTCTTTATAGCCTAAGATTAACAAGAGAGTGAAATAAATTAGGCAAGAATTATAACACAAGAGTTAAGGGATTGGGTTAACCGAATGTTAAGATTCTTTTTTTTTCTTCTTCTTCTTCTTCTTCTTCTTCTTCTTCTTCTTCTTCTTCTTCTTCTTCTTCTTCTTCTTCTTCTTCTTCTTCTTCTTCTTCTTCTTCTTCTTCTTTATCATCATCTTTTTTTATTATTATTATTATTATTATTATTATTATTATTATTATTATTGTATTCATGGAGAAGCGTAAGACCCGAAAGGGTCACACAGCAGCTTTGGGAATGGGATGCAATCAGATTTGATCCTAAGAAACTGCACCTAGCTCCAATTCCTCGGATCACCCTCCCTTCACCTAGCATCCAGAGAAGATAAGGAGGTGGGTCCAGTAGCTAGAAATCAAACTTTTAAAGTTCAAACGGAAAGAAATATAAACAAAGCAATAAATAACAACAATCACATGAGTTAACAAACAACGATAATCGTCATATAATACGAATGAATTATAATTTAAAATTATCATTTCAAAGAAATTAATTAATTCCATTTCTCGAAAAAAACTGCATGAGAAATATTAAGCAAAATAAAATGATTTTTGGGGAGGGAATTATCCTCTTTTTTTTTTTTTTTTTACCTCATGAGGTGAGTAATTATATAAATATCCGGGACTTTCCGATAATGGAGTTTGTTTCATCCACTTCCAGCTTTACGGATACAATATATCAATGATTTAGAATCATTTCGGTGAGGTGGGCGGCTTAACAGGTTCCTAAAATGTGGGACTGAGGATGAACACACTGGAGTTGATTATAGGCGTTGACAAGATGAAATGCTGCAGTGTATTATGACGTAAGTGGAGTGGAGGACATTGGACCAAGTTTATTCTGGCCTCGGGGGGGTAATATGGCCTGGGTGAGCCTGTTACCTGGCTGTGGATGCTTTCCAGTCTAGCTACCTGCTTTGTAGCCGCTGGCCACCGCCAACCTAATTTTCTTCGTCCTCTCCTAACTTCTGGTTCTCACCTAGTCTCTGGTTCTCACCTAGTCTCTGGTTTTCCCGTAGCCTCTGGTCTTCACCTAGCCACTGGTCCTCACCTAGCCGCTGGTCCTCACCTAGCCACTGGTTCTCACCTAGCCACTGGTTCTCACCCTTGCTTCATTGATCGGACCTCTGCATAAATATCCCTCTTACCCTAGCATAGCCTAGCCATTCCCAGTCTTCCTCCTCCTCTTCCCTCCACTACCTTCCCCTCCCTCCACTACCTCCCCCTGTTTAAAGGGCGGCGCCAAAGTTGGGTTGTATTGTGATCCAATATGAAGGTCTGGTGCTGAACTATGGTTACTCTAACTAAATAAGATTACGTTGTATTTCTGAGACTAAGCTGGGATACATCCACCAGGTGGGAACTGAAGGGCTCGCCAGGCGTCACGCCCTTCACACCGGCGCTGGCACCATACTGTGTCAGTGTTGGCATAGATGGGTGCCAACCCCTTCCCCTCCCTCCACCTCCCCTCTCTTCCCACTGCTCTCCTTTCTTCTCCTTAATTCTCTGGATTTTCAACTTTCTGTTGCTTCACATCTCTCTCCCTCTTTCTTCCCTCTTCTTTACTAGACTCTCCTGTCTCCTCATTATTCATCCCTCACTTCCCCCCCTCTTCTTTTCTCCCCTCTCCCCCTTCTCTCTCTTTCAATCTCTCTTCTCTCATCTTCTCTTTACCCTCTCGCCTATCCATCACAGATGTATATTTTCCAAGAGATATGTTTCTCTTCATGTATATGCACTTAGAGAAGCAGTGTGTATACACCGGTGAGTGTATATCCCCGTGTATATCCCCGTGTATATCCCCGTGTATTTTCCCTCAGATGTAACCTAAATCCGTATATTAAAATATTAATTTATTCCTGATTTGTGGTGTACAGGTGATAAGCAGCCTTAATGAATCTGTATGATTCGTGAATCATGTATCATTCCTATATCATTTATGTATCAGTACCGTAGAACTCATGCAACATTCATGTATAAGTCATATATCACTCATGTATCATTTATGTATCGTTCATGTATTGCTCATGTATTATGTGCATCATTCATGTATAACTCATATATCATTCATGTATCACTCATGTATCATTCATGTATCACTCATGTATCATTTATGTACCACTCATGTATCATTCATGTATCACTCATGTATCATTTATGTATCACTCATGTATCATTTATGTATCACTCATGTATCATTCATGTATCACTCATGTATCATTCATGTATCACTCATGTATCATTCATGTATCACTCATGTATCATTCATATATCGATCTGGAATCATTTCTTTGACCTTTAGCCATCACTTTGGAAAAGTTTTCCTGCTGCCGCAACCTGGCCCTGAACCATTCTTGTCTGGTGCTTGCATAGTCAACCAGGCTATTGTTGCTGGGGGCTCGTTGGCCCAAGTATCCATCACAGCCTGGTTGATCTGGCACTTGGCGGAGGCATATGTCTATTTCCTCTTGAAGATTTCTACACTTGTTCTGGCAGTATTTCTGATATCCTTTGTTAGGATGTTGTACAGTCTGAGCCCAAGGATTTTAATATAGTGTTCTCTAATTATGCCCACAGCGCCCCTCCTTTTCACTAGGTTTATTTTACATTTTCTCCCATGTCTCTCACTCCAGTATGCTATTACTGCAGTGTACAGATTTGGGATTCGGCCTTCAAGTACTTTCCATATAGTCTTTAAATTACTGCAGAGTAATTTAAAGGTTATATTTGCTCTATGATCTCTGTATCTGTTTCTCTGCTGGTTCTCGCGCCATGAATGGAACTATCGTATAATAAATATTACTTTAAGCGAGAGAACACATGTGGTTTGAAAAGCGTCACAATGGGCACTACTTCCCTTGTTTTGATAGTTCTCCACCTCGTCATTTTCCTGTCTCTGTGATATTTGCTTTATTGTATTCTTTGAGACAAAGGTAAGTCGACATTATTACACTCAGAACTTTCACATGTTCATTTCGTTCTACTTGGTGATCCTCTGTGTTTTGTATAGTGACCCTTTTGAGTTCTTCATTCTTTGCATAACTAAGCAGCTGGAACTCGTCACCACTGAATGTCACCTGGCCCCAGACCGGACCGCGGGGACGTTGACCCCCGGAACCCTCTCCAGGTATACTCCAGGTATACTCAAGGCGCCAGTACAGTGTCTTGGGCTATTAATTTTTTTACTTTGCTAATGCTGGATTTTGCTTTGTTTATTACTATTTGTTTTCTTTTTGTCAGAAAATTGAAAATCCATTTGCCTACTTTCAAAGTTTTACCTATTGCCCTCGGTTTATGTGCAGTTGTCCCCATGCTCGCATTTGTCAAATTCCTATGTGAAATAGGTGTATACCACACATGCTTTTTTGTGTTTCCGTCCAACGCCTTAATAATTTTGTCCTAGTGGTTTAGTAACTGAGACAAGCATGATCCTCTCGTCCTAGGTTCATGCTGGTTCCAGTTATGTAGGTCATCATTATGTAGGTCATCATTATGTAGGTCATCATTATGTAGGCCATCATTATGTATGTCATCATTACGTAGGTCATCATTATGTAGGTCATCATTATGAAGGTCATCATTATGTAGGTCATCATTATGTAGGTCATCATTATGTAGGTCATCATTATGTAGGTCATCATTACGTAGGTCATCATTACATAGGTCATCATTATGTAGGTCATCATTACGTAGGTCATCATTATGTAGGTCATTATGTAGGTCATCATTATGTAGGTCATCATTATGTAGGTCATCATTATGTAGGTCATCATTATGTAGGTCATCATTACATAGGTCATCATTATGTAGGTCATCATTACATAGGTCATCATTACGTAGGTCATCATTACGTAGGTCATCATTACGTAGGTTGTGGAGGAATGTGCTCCTATGATAAAAGGAACTGATACACTTGCTACTTAGCTTATTGAGGAATCCAAGAAGTCGCAGCCATCCCCAACTCCTTCACAGGAGAGACATCCATGGCCTCATTCTCCACTGGGCTGTAATATAAACATCAAGTGTGAATTATTGCCCCAAAGGAGCATATGCCCATATTTCAGTCTTTGATGGACTGAAAGGTATAACCGCCGTCAATAGGTAAATTTTGGTGCTCTTGACTACAAGAACTGCGCAGTCCCCTGCCTGACATGAACATAAAAACATACCTTGCTCTTGTAACGTGAGTGATGGTGTTGGCTCCACCATATACAGCGGAAATGCTGTCTTGATTGTAGAATGCCGCTGATGAGTCACCGTCTTGTTTCGATGGAGTTCACTTGCGATTGTCTCTACGTTTGTCTTTTAGCAGTAATATGAAGCTGCGCACACTTCTGAATATACTGCGATGTTATTGATGTTATTCACTAAACGCGCTGGAACAGAGTTCTTATCCGATTTCCCGACGTTAGTGGAGATTAAATTAGCGCACCGACGTCCACGACTAATGTCTTTGTTGAGTTACGTCGCCTCGCGCCGTATGACCCCTCGCGTCTTATGACCTCTTCGGAGCCTGTATTCAATCTAACCCCTCGTGGTGAATCGTAGCTCCGCGGGGCCTGGCATGCTGAGGTCAGCACAATTTCAACAATTGCTACATGCTGCTACAAGTGGCATTTAATATGTTTGTGTCATCTAAATACCCCAATCGATAGTAAATTCAAGTGCAGAAACCAATACAACAGTTTACTGTAGTTTTCCTGTTATGGTAAAGAGTTACATTTATCTCAAATGTCTATTAACTCACATACACACTCGCTGCTACTTGGTCAGACCACGTGACACACTGTGGTCAGTACATCTGGTCTGTATTAAGTTGTTTTTCTCAACCAGACGCGCCTCGTCTTGCCCCTTCCTAAGGGCGGAAAGGGTGGGACACTTAACAAGGGTAGTAAGGGCGCATACCCCCCCTCCTTTGGAGAATTTTCTCCACATAGGTCATCATTATGTAGGTCATCATTACGTAGGTCATCATTATGTAGGTCATCATTACGTAGGTCATTATGTAGGTCATCATTATGTAGGTCGTCATTACGTAGGTCATCATTATGTAGGTCATCATTATGTAGGTCATCATTATGTAGGTCATCATTATGTAGGTCATCATTATGTAGGTCATCATTATGTAGGTCATCATTATGTAGGTCATCATTATGTAGGTCATCATTATGTAGGTCATCATTATGTAGGTCATCATTACGTAGGTCATCATTATGTAGGTCATCATTATGTAGGTCATCATTATGTAGGTCATCATTATGTAGGTCGTCATTACGTAGGTCATCATTATGTAGGTCATCATTATGTAGGTCATCATTATGTAGGTCATCATTATGTAGGTCATCATTATGTAGGTCATCATTATGTAGGTCATCATTATGTAGGTCATCATTATGTAGGTCATCATTATGTAGGTCATCATTATGTAGGTCATCATTATGTAGGTCATCATTATGTAGGTCATACTGCTAATTAAAGTTTGTAATTTGACGTTTCATCATCCTTTCAAAGATTTTTATGACGTGCAATATTAGGGCTAATGGTTTGTAACTTTGGCTAGCGCTCAACTGCCTGTTTTGAGTAAAGGAGCCGAGTCCACACTCTTTAAGGCCTCTGGGATTCATCCCTTTCTCCAAGGGATGCTGAGTCTTCGTGCTAGTGTATTTTGTACTTCTTTAAAAATAAGCAATTCCAAGAATCCGGTACAGGTACTGTATAAGTTAGTATATTTCTATTTTTTTTTGTACTGTACAAGATTTAAACTTATATCAGCTAGTTATATGATTTGTGTGGCCTTCAGGGGTAATGAAAAATATCCTCGTTTTTCACCCTGCTTTCATTTAAGGAACTGCTCAACAATGATTCAATTAGTCTTTTAGAATTTCCTTCATTTCTTTTCATCGTTAGTGTATGAACGTTTCTGTGTTTAATCGTCGAATTCTACAGGTAGTTCTTAACTTGGATTTTGCATATGTGTAGAAATGTTTCGGGTTTCTTGGAATATCCTGAATGGCCTTTTCTTCCCTCTGTGTTTCTTCTGTCTGCTGCAAAAGCTTAGATTTTTACTCTTCATCAGTAATCTTTTATTTTTTTTTTGTGATATGTTCATATTTATAAGCAGCTCAATTATCTTTTGTTTCTTCTGTATATTCTCCTACAATTCCTTTCTATAGTCGATCTGGTTTTGAGTTTTCTCAATGGTACATATTAAATGCAGATTTTGTAGGTTTCTGAATTCAGCTTTTCCAGTTACAGATGAGTGTTGAGGGAGCTCCTCATGACTTTCCCAGAGTGTCTGATAGTTCTTTGTTAATTTTGTCCCAGTCAGTTGTCAGATAGTTGAAGTTCAGTTTGGTGAACATCCTCTCTTGAACACTGGCGTTTTCCACCTCTGAATTCATACTCGTTTTTATTTTTGGGATGTGATCAATGTATAATGTATTTGTGATTGTTATGCATCTATTGAGTTCCTTGTTCTTCGTGAAGATCAAATTCAGTGTATTTTTATTCTTAGTTGGTTCTGTTACTTGCTAGCAGAAAGCAAACTTTCTACAAAGCCCAATTAAGTCTTTGATGTAGTGTAGGGCTAGCGTGCTCCAGGAACTATTTCCGGTACAGTGTTGGAATTTACTACCTTCTATTTCATAACTGAGAGGTTGAAATCTCCATGGGGGATAATATTTGGTGTGGGGGTTTCAAGACTTTCAAAGCTGCTACCTATTTTCCATTTCCGATTTGTGAATTCCTCCTCTGTTGCTGACGGTGATATATATATATTCCGTTTTTTTCACTTTTGCTTTTACTGTATTATTTGATAAATTCTTCTGTTCTGTGAAACAAAATATGTCTGTCACACATAGTCCTGTTCCTCCCTGTGACTTGTTTACTCTGTGACTTCTATAAATAATTTTACATTATTATGTCTCCGTCCCAAACATTCCTTCTGTGCGCTTCTGTAAATGTTCCAAACATCATTTACTCCTGTGAAAAGCCAACTTACTTACCTAACTTTATCGTTTTTATTTGCTTTCAAATGTATGTAAATAGGAAGAAAGGTTTACCATTTGGGATGTATTTGTTAGGTGAGGGTTTTGCGGCATCACTGGTGGTCCTGTACAGGACCATGGTGTGTTAGACAAGGGTATGTGTTCAATTGTCTTACTGTATTCCATTGTCATTTGTCTATGTATTCCCTGGGCTCTTTCATTAGGTTTCTTCGTCTTTTCAATAGATACTACCTCTCTGTCCATCTACTTTTTTTTATTGTTTTCTACTTTTGCCTCTTGATACGTAGTTCTATATAGTTGTGTTCTCGTTATGCGGGATTTTGGGCAGCTTAGGTAGTAACATTGTTTGGTTTGTAATGATGACTTGCACATCTTTGTAAACATAACCTCACTCTTCACCAGAGCTGTGTTTCCCCTTCCTTAACATCTTGGAACGTCTTCTGACATGTATATATTTCCATCCCTTTCCATAGTTGCAGATGCCTGTCACAATATCAACACATTTTCTCTCCTCTATATTTTTGTATGGCACTCTCAATCTTGCATCACTATTCACTGGGTTTTACTTGCTATAGTGCCCTTAATTAATTTTGTTTTGCTTCTCACCACTTCATATTTCTTTCTCACGAAATGTTTCGTGTGCCTCTAGGGTGTCCATTACTATACCAGTCGCATCTACTTTGTTTATGATACCGTGCAGTCTGCCTTCATTCCTTGCTCCCAACTGTTATATATACTGACTGCCAGGCTCTCCAGGAAGGACTATGTCTTCTTGTTTACATCCATGAGGTGTATCATCAGAGTCCAGAGTCGTTTGTCTCTCCTACAGAACCGGATGCATTTAAAAACCTTCCCAGGTTTGTATGTAACTCTAGCAACTCTGGGCTGGAAAAATGGAGTTTTCTCCAGCACATCCCTCAGTGGATACCTCTGTCAGTGCATCTGAAACTCCCGTCACGCCCTCCACACATCCCCACCCTGGACGTTATGGCAGCAGTGATTGTACAAGTGTGTATGGTGATGTGAGGATGTATAAATCATGTATCATGTATAACTCGTATAAAGCATGTTTCATTAATGTATAATTCACGTATAATTTATGAATCACACTAAAGTTTTATTCATGTACTCTTCAAATTTAATTCATATAAAATTCAAATATCATTCATGCATCCTTCCTGTGTCACTTAAGTAAAGCCAGGCACAGCCATGTATCTGGGAGACTGACAGACAGTAAGTTTCCAGCCAGGTCTGCCAACCTTGGCACCTCTCAGCCACATCTGCCAACGTTGGCGCCTCCCAGCCAGGTCTGCCAACCTTGGCGCCTCCCAGCCAGGTCTGCCAACCTTGGTACCTCCCAGCCAGGTTTGCCAACCTTGGCACCTCCCAGCCAGGTCTGCCAACCTCAGCACCTCCCAGCCAGGTCAGCCAACCTTGGCACCTCCCAGCCAGGTCTGCCAAACTTGGCAACTCCCAGCCAGGTCTGTCAACCTCAGCAACTCCAAGCCAGGTCTGCCAACCTCAGCACCTCCTAGCCAGGTCTGCCAACCTTAGCCCTTCCCAGCCATGTCTGCCAACCTCAGCACCTCCCAACCAGGACAGTCAACCTTGGCACCTCTCACCCAGGTCTGTCAACCTTGGCACCTCCAAGCTAGGTCTGCCAACCTTGGCACCTCTCAGCCAGGTCTGCAAATCTTGGCACCTTCCAGCCAAGTCTGCCAACCTCAGCACCTCCCAGCCAGGTCAGCCAACCTTGGCACCTCCAAGCAAGGTATGGCAACATTGGCACCTCTCAGCCTGGTCTGCCATCCTCCGCACCTCCCAGCCAGGTCAGAAAATCTTGGCCCCTCCCAGCCAGGTTTGTCAAGCTAGGCACCTCCCCAGCCAGGTCTGCCAACCTCAGCACCTCCCAGCCAGGTCTGTCAACTTTAGCACCTCCCAGCCAGGTCTAATAACATTGGCACCTCCCAGCTAGGTCAGAAAACCTTGGCACCTCCCAGCCAGCTCAGCCAACCTTGGCACATCCCAGCTAAGACTGCCAACCTTGGAACCTCATAGCCAGGTCTGCCAACCTTGGCACCTCCTAGCCAGGTCAGCCAACCTTGGCACCTCCCAGCCAGGTCTGTCAACCTCAACACCTCCAAGCCAGGTCTGCCAACCTTAGCATCCCCTAGCCAGGTCTGCCAACCTTAGCATCCCCTAGCCAGGTCTGCCAACCTCAGCACCTTCCAGCCAGGTCAGCCAACCTTGATACCTCACAACCAGGTCTGCCAACCTTAGCACCTCCCAGCCAGGTCTGCCAACCTCAGCACCTCCCAGCCAGGTCAGCCAACCTTGGCACCTCTCAGCCAGGTCTGTCAACCTTGGCACCTCCCAGCCAGGTCTGCCAACCTTGGCACCTCTCAGCCAGGTCTGCCAACCTTGGCACCTCTCAGCCAGGTCTGCAAACCTTGGCACCTCCCAGCCAGGTCTGCCAACCTCAGCACCTCCCAGCCAGGTCAGCCAGGTCAGCACCTCCAAGCAAGGTATGACAACCTTGGAACCTATCGACCTGGTCTGCCACCCTTGGCACCTCCCAGCCAGGTCAGAAAACCTTGGCACCTCCCAGCCAGGTCAACCAACCTTGGCACATCCCAGCTAGGACTGCCAACCTTGGAACCTCCTAGCCAGGTCTGCCATCCTTGGCACCTCCTAGCCAGGTCTGCCAACCTTAGCATCCCTAGCCAGGTCTGCCAACCTTAGCATCCCCTAGCCAGGTCTGCCAACCTCAGCTCCTCCCAGCCAGGTCAGCCAACCTTGGCACCTCCCTGCCAGGTCTGTCAACCTCAGCACCTCCCAGCCAGATCTGCCAACCTTAGCATCCCTAGCCAAGTCTGCCAACCTCAGCACCTCCCAGCCAGGTCTGCCAACCATAGCACCCCTCAGCCAGGTCTGCCAACCTCAGCACCTCCTAGCCAGGTCAGCCAACCTTGGCACCTCCCTGCCAGGTCTGTCAACCTCAGCACCTCCCAGCCAGGTCTGCCAACCTTAGCATCTCCTAGCCAAATCTGCCAACCTCAGCACCTCCCAGCCAGGTCTGTCAACCATAGCACCCCTCAGCCAGGTCTGCCCACCTCAGCACCTCCCAGCCAGGTCAACCAACCTTGGCACCTCCCAGCCAGGTCAACCAACATCAGCACCTCCCAGCCAGGTCAACCAACATCAGCACCTCCCAGCCAGGTCAACCAACATCAGCACCTCCCAGCCAGGTCTGGAAACTTCAGCACCTTCCAACCAGTTCTGCCAACCTCATCACCTCCCTGCCAGCTCTGCCAATCTCAGTACCTTCTAGCTATGCCAGTTAACCTCAGCACCTCCAAGCCAGGATTGCCAACCTCATCACCTCCCAGCCAGATCTCCCAACCAGGCCTGGCAATCTCAGGGCTTCTCGACAAGGCGTGCCAACCTCTACCTAGCCGGGAAGTTCCCCAGCTTAACCTAGGAAGTTATTCCTCAACTCTCTTGTGTCCTGCTGTAAAAACTTCATCTCGTATATTACGTGCACTTCTGGACGTCTTGAAAAGTTTGTAAAGTTTGTTTAAACATAAAAGTAAAATGAGGCGAGCAAGGCGCCTTGAGGCCACCAAATTGCATTTGTGTTCAAATTATTTTTTCTTTGTAAACGTCGTGAAGAAATAACCTAAAAACTTGTATCACTAAGAAGTTCTTGTTAGGTGTGTGTGAATGTGTACTCACCTTTTTGTACTCACCTATTTGTGATTACAGGGGTCGATTCATAGCTTCTGGCCCGCCTCTTCACTGGTCGCTACTAGGTTCTCTCTCTCCCTGCTCCATGAGCTTTATCATACCTCGTCTTAAAACTATGTATGGTTCCTGCCTCCACTACGTCGCTTGCCAGACTATTCCACTTCCTGACAACTCTATGACTTAAGAAATACTTCCAAACATTCCTTTGACTCATCTGAGTCTTCAACTTCCAATTGTGACCCCTTGTTTCTGAGTCCCATCTGTGGAACATCCTGTCTCTGTCCAGCTTTTCGATTCCTGGCAGTATTTTGTATGTTGTTATCATGTCTCCCCTAACCCTCCTGTCCTCCAGTGTTGTCAGGCCGATTTCCCTTAACCTTTCTTCGTAGGACAATCCCCTTAGCTCTGGGACTAGTCTTGTTGCTAATCTTTGCACTTTCTCTAATTTCTTGACGTGCTTGACCAGGTGTGGGTTCCAAACTGGCTGCATACTCCAGTATGGGCCTGACGTACACGGTGTACAGAGTCTTGAATGATTCCTTACTAAGGTATCGGAACGCTATTATCAGGTTTGCCAGGCGTCCATGTGATGCAGAAGTTATCTGGTTGATGTGAGCCTCAGGAGATGTGCTTAGTATTATACTCACCCCAGGATCCTTTTCCTTGACTGAGGTTTGCAGTCTTTGGCCACCTAACCCATACTCTGTCTGCGGTCTTCTTTTCCCTTCCCCGATCTTCATGACTTTACATTTGGCGGGGTTAAATTGGAGGAGCCAGTTGATGGACCAGGCTTGTAGCCTGTCTAGGTATCTTTGTAGTCCTACCTGATCCTCATCCGATCTAATTCTCCTCATTAGATTCACATCATCTGCAAACAGGGACACTTCTGAGTCTATCCCTTCCGTGAAGTCATTCACATATGCCAAAAATAACACTGGTCCTAGAACTGAACCCCGCTCGTCACAGGCGCCCACTCTGACACCTCGTCAAGTATTCTCTGATCCATTGCAGTGCCTTTCCTGTTATGCGTGCCTGATCCTCTAGCTTTTGCACAAATCTCTTGTGAGGAACTGTGTCTAAGGCCTTCTTGCGGTTCAAGAAAATGCAATCTACCCACCCCTCTTTCTCGTATTTCACTTACGTTGTGTATGTGTGTGTGTGTGTGTGTGTGTGTGTACCTAATTGTGGTTGCAGGGGTCGAGACTCAGCTCCTGGCCCCGCCTCTTCGCTGTCTGCTACTGGGTCTCTGCTCTCCCTGCTCCATGAGCTTTATCATACCTTGTCTTAAAACTATGTATGGTTCCTGCCTCCACTATATCTTTCTCTAGACTATTCCACTTCCTGACTACTCTGTGGCTGAAGAAATGCTTCCTGACATCCCTTTGACTCAACTGAGTCTTCAGCTTCCAGTTGTGTCCCCTTGTTTCTGTGTTCCCTCTCTGGAACATCCTGTCACTGTCTACCTTGTCAATTCCCCGCAGTATTTTGTATGTCGTTATCATGTATCCTCTGACCCTTCTTTCCTCCAGTGTTGTTAGTCCTATTTCCCTCAACCTTTCTTCATAAGACAGACCCCTGAGTTGTCGAACTAACCTTGTCGCAAACCTTTGCACTTTCTCTAGTTTCTTTACGTGCTTGACCAGGTGTGGGTTCCAGACTGGTGCTGCATATTCTAGTATGGGCCTGACGTACACGGTATACAGTGTCTTGAACGATTCCTTGTTAAGGTAACGGAACGCTAATCTTAGGTTTGCCAGTCGCCCATATGCTGTCGCAGTTATCTGGTTGATGTGTGCCTCCGGAGACGTGCTTGGCGTTATACTCACTCCAAGGTCTTTCTCCTTTGCCGAGGTTTGTAGCCATTGTCCGCCTAGCTTGTACTCTGTCAGCGGTCTTCTTTGCCCTTCTCCGATCCTCATGACTTTGCATTTGGAGGGATTGAATTCGAGAAGCCAATTGCTAGACCAGATGTTGAGCTTGTCCAGGTCTGTTTGCAGCCCTGCCTGGTCCTCTTCCGATGTGATTCTCCTCATTATTTTCACATCATCCGCGAATAGAGACACTTCTGAGTCTATCCCGTCCGTCATGTCATTTACATATACCAGGAATAACACTGGTCCTAGGACTGACCCCTGCGGTACACCGCTCGTCACAGGCGCCCACTGTGATACCTCACCACGCACCATGACCCGTTGTTGTCTCCCTTTGAGGTATTCCCTGATCCATTCCAGTGCCCTTCTTGTGTGTGTGTGTGTGTGTGTGTGTGTGTGTGTGTGTGTGTGTGTGCTATGTGAAGATTTGACAGTTACTACTCAAAGACAGCTATTTTTGTGTCTGCCATGACTGACTGGCAGAGTGTGTAGTTGATGAGTGGCAGATATAATTCCGTGTTATTAGATAAACACCAAGAGCTGAGCAAGAATAATAATAATAGTAATAATAATAATAATAATAATAATAATAATAATAATAATAATAATAATAATAATAATAATAATCACAAAAATAACAACAACAACAATAATAATAGCAATAATAATAATAATAATAATAGTAATAATAATAATAATAATAACACTAATATTAATAATAATAATAATAATAATAATAATAATAATATTAATAATAATATTAATAACACTAATAATATTTTTTTCACACAAAAAAAAGAAGAGGTGAGAGACTTTGAGCAAATCAAAGATTTATTGGGAGACCAATACTTTATTAAGACAACGTTTATTGCACTCTCAGTATGTCACTCTGGTCCTTGAGTGTCAGCACTCTGAGCCTGGAGAGTCAGCACTCTCACCCTGGGGTTCAGCACTCTTACCCTGGAGTGTCAGCACTCTGAGCCTGGAGTGTCACCACTCTGACCCTGGAGTGTCAGCACTCTGACCCTAGAGTGTCAGCACAGTGACCCTGGAGTGTCAGCACATTGACCCTAGTGTGTCAGAACACTGACCCTGGAGTGTCAGCACATTGACCCTGGAATGTCAGCATACGGACCACGGAGTGTCAGCACTCTGACCCTGAGGTGTTAGCACACTGACCCTGGAGTCAGCACTCTGACTCTGGAGTGTCAGCACATTGACCCTGGAGTGTCAGAACACTCACCCTGGGGTGTCAGCACAATGACCCTGAAGTGTCAGCATTCTGACCTAGAGTGTAAGCACATTGACCCTGGAGTGTCAGCGCACTGACCCTGGAGTGTCAGCACTCTGACCCTGGAGTGTCAGCACACTGACCCTGGAGTGTCAGCACACTGACCCTGGAGTGTCAACACACTGACCCTGGAGTGTAAGCACACTGACCCTGGAATGTCAGCACACTGGCCCTGCAGTGTTAGCACACTGGCCCTGAAGTGTCAGCACTCTGACCTTGGAGTGTCAGCACACTGACCCTGCAGTGTCAGCACTCTGACCCTGGAGTGTCAGCAAATTGACCTTGGAATGTCAGCACACTGACCCTGCAGAGTCAGCACACTGACCACACTGACCCTGAAGTGTCAGCACTCTGACCCTAGAGTGTCAGCATTCTGACCTGGAGTGTCAGCACATTGACCCTGGGGTGTCAGCACACTGACCCTGCATTGTCAGCACTCTGAGCCTGGAGTGTCAGCACACTTACCCTGGAGTGTCAACACACTGACCCTGGAGTGTCAGCACACTGACCCTGGAATGTCAGCACACTGACCCTGCAGTGTCAGCACTCTGACCCTGGAGTGTCAGCACTCTGACCCTGGAGTGTCAGCACTCTGACCCTGGAGTGTCAGCACACTGACCTTGGTGTGTCAGCACACTGACCCTGGAGTGTCAACACACTGACCCTGCAGTGTCAGCACACTAACCCTGCAGTGTCAGCACACTGACCCTGAAGTGTCAGCACTCTGACCCTGGAGTGTCAGCATTCTGACCTGGAGTGTCAGCACATTGACCCTGGAGTGTCAACACACTGACCCTTGAGTGTCAGCACTATGACCCTAAAGTGTCAGCACACTGACCCTGGAGTGTCAACACATTGACCCTGGAGTGTCAGCACACTGACCCTGGTATGTCAGCACACTGACCCTTAAGTGTCAGCACTCTGACCCTGAAGTGTCAGCACTCTGACCCTGGAGTGTCAGCACATTGACCCTGGAATGTCAACACACTTACCCTGAAGTGTCACCACTCTGACCCTGGAGTGTCAGCACACTGACCCTGGAGTGTCAGCACATTGTCCCTGGAGTGTCAGCATTTTGACCTGGAGTGTCAGCACATTGTCCCTGGAGTGTCAGCACACTGACCCTGGAGTGTCAGCACTCTGACCCTGGAGTGTCAGCACTCTGACTTTGGAGTGTCAGCACACTGACCCAGGAGAATCAACACACTGACAATGGAGCGTCAGCACACTGACCCTGGAATGTCAGAACACTGACCCTGCAGTGTCAGCACACTGACTCTGAAGTGTCAGGACTCTGACCCTGGAATGTCAGCACATTGTAACTGGAGTGTCAGCACACAGACCCGATTGTCAGAACTCTGACCCTGGAGTGTCAACACACTGACCCTGGAGTGTCAGCACACTGACCCTGGAGTGTCAGAACACTGACCCTGGAGTGTCAGCACACTGACCCTGGAGTGTCAGCACTCTTACCCTAGAGTGTCAGCACTCTGACCCTGGAGTGTCAGCACTCTGACCCTGGAGTGTCAGCACTCTGACCCTGGAGTGTCAGCACTCTGACCCTGGAGTGTCAGCACTCTGACCCTAAAGTGTCAGAACTCTGACCCTGGAGTGTCAGCACTCTGACCTTGGAGTGTCAGCACACTGACCCTGGAGTGTCATCACTCTGACCCTGGAGTGTCACCATTCTGACCCTGGAGTGTCAGCACTCTGACCCTGGAGTGTCAGCACTCTGACCCTGGAGTGTCAGCACTCTGACCCTGGAGTGTCAGCACTCTGACCCTGGAGTGTCAGCACTCTGACCCTGGAGTGTCAGCACTCTGACCCTGGAGTGTCAGCACTCTAACCCTGGAGTGTCAGCACTCTGACCCTGGAGTGTCAGCACTCTGCTCTCTACGTCTTACCTTATTAACTTGTTTTCTAAAACTTTACATTTTGAAGGCTCTAATTAGTACGTTATTAACACTTGTTTACCACAGTATAGTGTGATATCATTACTTCCAAGTTTCGAACATAAGACTTTCACCCTAATGAATGAGTTGAGTTTGCTCTGTACTCTGTTCCAGTCTTTATCTCCTCCTCGTTAAACATGACATTGCTGTCTATGGCCCACTAAGAGTCTTGATTTATATCCCACTGAATATTAACTGTCTTTAATGGACACCACTCTCATAGAGATGCTGTTATATATATATCCTTGTCAATGTCGGATATAAGAATGTAAAACAGAAATAGAGCAAATACAGTGCCTTGAGGAACAAAGATTTTAACTGTGGCAGCCTCCGACTTCACTTTCTTCACTATTATTCTTCGCGTTCTCTTATTAAGAAGTTTAATATTTCAATCTGTCCAAATTTTCAGTTATTCCCTTTGCACGTATTTTGTGCGCTCTCACGCCATAGTCGCACCCGTCGCATGCCTTTGTTAAATCAGTGGACACTGTATGAACATTCACCTTGTTTCCCAGTGCATTAAGGACCACCTCGAAATGATCTAGCAACTGTGAGAAGCAGGAGCGACCAACACTAAACAAATGCTGCCCTGGATCGTGCAATTGTTGCCATTCCATGTGATTGGCAATCTTGTTTTTTAGAACCAGTTCAAAGATTTTGATAACGTGTGAAGTTAGGGCTATTGGTCTATAAATTTTTGCAAATTGCTTTACTGCCTCCTTTGTGAAATGGTGCAATATCAGTAGCTTTTTTAATACCTGTGGGATGACACATGTGCTCCTTCCTTAAGTGAATGTGACCTGACCTGACTAGGTTAAGGCATTGGCTTAAAACGGTGGGAGAATTGGACTTGCCTCGCATGGGTCAGTAGGCCTGCTGCAGTGTTCCTTCTTTCTTATGTTCTTATGTTAGTTTTTTAAGACGGTACAGTGTGTATTATCCTTTACCACAGTGCAGTCCCTATGGTCTTTACCGCAATGTAGTCCATATAATTCCTCAATACCAAAATTGCTCTTTTGGACTGAGTTTTGCCTATTAGTGAGAAGTGCAGTAGTGCTACTCATTGTTTATCAGGCTATTACATAGACTGATCCTGATTTTCAAAAAAATCTGAAGCATGCGTTAGGATAATGGTAATCTTCAAAACATGCAAAATCCTGCCAATGGTGACACTACTCAAATTGCTGGTGCTATCTGACTTTAAGTATTATTGAACAATGACAGTTCCGCTCAAGGCAGGGCAGCTATCAGAGCTGCAATAAATCAAAGATCATTTATAGCCATATAGAGCCAATAAAGCATTTAAATTACTGGGAATGCCTCATAGTTCTAACCATGTACTTGCTGAAGCAGAAGAGAAAGACAGAATGAGAGAGAGAGAGAGAGAGAGAGAGAGAGAGAGAGAGAGAGAGAGAGAGAGAGAGACGTGAAAATATATACGTGGAGGGGTCCCAAAATCTGCACAATGCTATAACAATATACAAGAATGAGAGATATGGAAGAAAGTGTTCAATGAAACAAGTGAAGGGCGTGGTGCCTTAGGCACAATAAGAGAACACTTTATCAACATCATTGGTCCCAGATTTTTTAACATATTATCCGAAAATATTTGAAACATGACTAAGACAAGCGTAGAAGTCTTCGTAGAAGTCTTCGACAATATCCTCCTCCAACCCGGCCCTGGGCCATTCTTGTCTGATGCTTGCTCGGTCAACCAAGCTGTTGCTGCTGGCAGCTTGGTTGACCGAGCAAACATCAGACAAGAATGGCCCAGGCCCGGGTTGCCGGAGTAGAAAACTCTCAAAGTCCATAAAAGATATATTATTATTCTCCTCATAAACTTAAGCACTAAACATGTAAGGTTCATACAGCACTTTTGGGAGGGATGTGTAAAAATAGGAATGTGTGAAGGTCAGAAGTGAGTGAGGGATAAGGGTGTGTTAAAGTAGGGATGTGTGAAGGTACAGGGTTAGTGGAGGTGGGGATACATGCAAGAATAAAATTGAAATCAAAGTATTTGCTATAGATTAGTTTCAGTTAAAAAGTCAAATTGAAAGTCTGCATCAAAAGTGAAACTTTCAGCGAGGTCAGTGAGTGTGTGTGTTAGTGCGGTCAGTGAGTGTGTTAGTGCGGTCAGTGAGTGTGTTAGTGCGTTCAGTGAGTGTGTGTTAGTGCGGTCAGTGAGTGTGTTAGTGCGGTCAGTGAGTGTGTTAGTGCGTTCAGTGAGTGTGTGTTAGTGCGGTCAGTGAGTGTGTTAGTGCGGTCAGTGAGTGTGTGTTAGTGCGGTCAGTGAGTGTGTGTGTTAGTGCGGTCAGTCAGTGTGTGTGTTAGTGCGGTAAGTGTGTGTGTTAGTGCGGTCAGTGAGTGTGTTAGTGCGGTCAGTGAGTGTGTTAGTGCGGTCAGTGAGTGTGTGTGTTAGTGAGGTCAGTGAGTGTGTTAGTGCGGTCAGTGAGTGTGTGTGTTAGTGCGGTCAGTGTGTTAGTGCGGTCAGTGAGTGTGTGTGTTAGTGCGGTCAGTGAGTGTGTTAGTGCGGTCAGTGAGTGTGTTAGTGCGGTCAGTGAGTGTGTGTGTTAGTGCGGTCAGTGAGTGTGTTAGTGCGGTCAGTGAGTGTGTTAGTGCGTTCAGTGAGTGTGTTAGTGAGGTCAGTGAGTGTGTGTGTTAGTGCGGTCAGTGAGTGTGTTAGTGCGGTCAGTGAGGTGTTAGTGCGTTCAGTGAGTGTGTGTGTTAGTGCGGTCAGTGAGTGTGTTAATGCGTTCAGTGAGTGTGTTAGTGCGGTCAG